>VSMD01122445.1:0-27046 GCA_008750895.1 Mirza zaza
CATCCCCATCCTAGTGCCTGGCCCTGCCACCCTGGCCCCACCAGAGGTTCCAGGAAGAGAGGGGGGTTCTGCGCTTCCCCTCCCCCGGGCCTGAACCGTGGCTTCCATCTTCTTTCCCGGATCAGTCAGGCGCAGGCCAGACTGGCTGAAACTCAATTCCCTGAATGATCAACTCACTGAATGACCAATTCCTGGAATTTCTGAGGATTTTGGGAAACTGACCTTTGCCAGGCTGCACCCGAGCAGCCGTTTCGCCATTCCCCCTGGATGCAGGCTTTGCAGCAAGCTCCGCCGGTTAGCGCTTTGGGGGCGGGTCGGTGGCCTTTCCCATAAGCACAAGTTGCCGTCTCTCTGTGTTTGTGTGGCCTTTCCCATAAGCACAAGTTGCCGTCTCTCTGTGTTTGTGGACTCGTGTGTGCCTGGCCCTTCCCCTGCCTTTGGGGCACCCAGTGAGATTCCTGCTTTAAGGTTCTTACCTGACAACTTGTTGGTCACTCTGCAAAGGGACCATGTGGAACATTTGCTTGGCTGAACTGACTATCCACGCTCGCCCTAGAACCCGCCAGCTGGCCCAGGCCCACCCTCCTGCCCTCCTGTTCCCAGGTGCCATCGGCTTGTCCTGGACCTTCCTGCTGTACGGACTGACCGCTCTTCTCGGCCTGGGCTTCATTTATTTATTCGTTCCCGAAACAAAAGGCCAGTCGTTGGCGGAGATAGACCAGCAGTTCCAGAAGAGACGGTAGGAGGTGGACAGGGGGTTCGGGGGCAAGAGCTGTATCCAACCCTGAGCATGTGGCTTCAGGATTTTGGTTCTCGTACTTTCCCTTTGCAAGAGAGTATTGCTCCTCTCTTCCCATCTTGCCTACTGCCTGGGCACTGTGCCTTTTGTCCTGTCGTTATACATGAGCTGTTTTCCTTGAGTTGTTTTGTATCTTCCTACAGCATATTTTCATTTGACTTTAAGGCCCAGATCACAGGGATTTTAAAATCACTCAATTATGGAGTCACAGGAGCTTAGACTAGTGGAATCTTAAACTCACAGAATCTCAGAGTCACAGAACAAAGCTTTATACCCATGACCTTTAAAAATTATACACAAAACACCCATGCACTTAATCCGTTCATTCAGTGGATATTTACTAAGTCCTTACCAGGTGCCAGGCAGTGTTTGGGGCCTTAGGAAATGTGACTGAGATTAAGAATGACACGTTCCTTGTCCTCAAGGAGCTTCCATTTGAGGCGGGGAGAGGGTCAGGGAAGAAACAAGCTAACAATGCATAAATAAGAGCATTTTAGCTGGTGATGTGTAATTAGAAGAAAATGAAACAAAGCAAAATATGTTGAGAGGGCTAGGTTGGTGGAGAGGGGGACAGAGGAGAAAGGGGTCATGGCTAAAGTCGGGAGGGTGGTCAGGGAGGGAAGATCTCTCCAAAGAGGTGCAATGTAAGTTAGTAAGAAGAAGGGAGCCAGTATGTTAAGATGGGGGGTGGGTGGAGTCCAGGTAGAGAAAACAGCCAGTGCAAAGGCCCTGAGGTTGGAGCTTACATGGCATATGCAAGGAGCAGTAAGGAAGCCAACATGGCCGGAACAGAGGGAGGGAAGCAGGAGGGGTAGAAGATCAGATGGGTGGGAGCTAGATCCCATCAGGTCTTTAGGTCACTGGAGGGTGGGAACGAGGGCGAGGGGGTTCCAGTGGACAGTCTGCTGCACCGCCCCTGCCACCTCCTCATCCCACCCATTCTGTTTGACAGGTTTGCCCTGAGGTTTGGCTACAGGCAGCACTCAGCTGGCATCCAGTACAGCCGCATCGAGGTCTCTGCGGCCCCCTGAGGAGTTCGCCTGCCTAGAAGTCCCTGCGCCGTGGCCTTACCAGACCATCCCAACTGCCTGCTCCCTGGGCCCTGGAGCACAAGTTCCAGGTGGTCCTGCGCGAGTGGCTACACCCCCCAAAGGAGGTCTTTTTTTGCTGGGGTTAAGACGAAAGACAGTCTGAGAACCTCCAACTCTTCATTTTGAGTCTCATACCCTAGGGTTCCTGAGGATCTAGCGTCTAGCCTCAGTTTCCCCACTGACTTTGCACATCTTTGCAGTATTTAGGACAAGGACAACTTATAGAGTCTTCGTTGCACTATAGACTTTCTCAAAGAATCTCTAGGGTACCAATCCTGGGAAGAAGTCTCCCCTAAATCCAACTGAGGATATCATGTTTTCTACTCTCTTTTTTCATCTGGCTGGGACATTTTGGTGAGGGGTAGCCCCGCTTTTGGACTCTTGTTTCTGAGTTTTGTTCAACCCCTCTAATTCTCTTATGCAGAATATTTATTCTTCACCAGCACCTGTGGTGGAGCCCGAGTGCCCGTTCTCGCCCTGCTGGTGTGGTTGCCCTCTGACCGGGGCCTCGTCCCCTCTGTGTCAGCGGGAGGCCTGGGCCAGGCTGCTCTTAAGATCTCCTCTGACTGCGATGCGCTGGGATTCTAAATGCTGGTGGCACAACAAATATTCACATGGGCCCCGTCCTCAAGTTGCTGGGTTAAAACTTACATCCCCCTTTAAGGGATGTAAGTTTTAATCAGTAGGAAAGGCAAGTAGGATTCCAGAGTTGTGCACACTGACCTCCAAGAACCAGCACAGCACATGCGCACAAGTGCCAGGAGCTGTCCCCAGGTGCGCAGGATGGCTCCACAAAATGGACATGGGTTTGGAGGCCAACAAACCTGGGAGTCGGGGCTGTCTCTGCCTTTCGGCAGCCATTGACCTTGGGTGAGTAACACCTCCCACAAACCACAGTTTCCTCGCCTGTAGAAGTGGGGGCAATTATGTCCCTAAGGGTGTGTTTCACCCCTGGCTCCCTTCAGGGGAGTCCTAGCTGGTCCGGGGCCTGGGGGATTTCTGCTCACCCTCTGGTACCCAGGTCCCCTCTGTTGGGATGTTGTAAAAGGTCAGTCCTCAAAGAGTGAGTTGAATGGAGACCGAGCAAGTGGCTGAGGCTGGCGGTCACTTAAGGAAGGGGCTGACAAGAAGGAGCCCCCAGGTGCCGAGGAGAACGAGGAGCTAAAATAGATCCTGGGGGCTGGTGTTGGACCGTCCCGTAGTGGCCGGAGCTGGCCATGCCGGCTTGTGAGAGCTCACTCACATTTTCAGGATTTTTGCGGGCTGGTTGTTAAACACAGCCGTTGTAGCAAATTAAATGGCTTAGACTTGTCATTAAATAAGTTATATTAAAACAAAGGTAATTAATACTGAAAAATCATCACCTCTTAATCCTTTGCGCCTTTCTATTATCTGTGCTCTAGGGTTTATCTACCTGTAGAGTGTCTTACAGGGCTTCGGGGAGACACCACACACCTCTTCCCGGTGCTGTGCTCAGTGACATCACTTTGGTTGCTGGTGGCTTAACTGGCTATGGGAGTGCATTTATGCACAGAGATTAGAGAGCATTACAGACCAGGGCTTTATTTATTGTTCTCTTGATTTTCTAGACTTGAGAACGTGCCGGCTAAAATGGTAGTAATGCAAATTAAACTTTAAAGTGTGTCTTGTTTGTAGCCAATTCTTTATGAATAACACAAAAAATTGCGGGGATGTTCTCTCAGCCTTCAAACACTGTTATCCGGTTCCGCAGACATTTGCCTGTGTCATTGAAGAAGGAGCTCTAACATACATCTTTATTGCTTTACTTTTGTTTTCCTTGTGAATGTAAACAAATATTCCAACCAGCACTCATGCCAGACCTAACCTTGTTCTTCGGTGCTGAGCTGTATAGTTAGCTATCAGGCATTATTCATGGTCTAATTTTGTCAAATGATGGCTAAATTGCAGTGGGAGTTGACTTTGGATACAAGTGTTTGGCCAAAAAATCAACAAAAGCATCCTGTAAGAGTTCATTGGCTGTATGGAATTTATAATAAAGAGTGTTTACAATAAAGAGTTTATTATTTATAAATTATATACAATAAACGCATCCTTTATCTCAGTAAAATGTACACACACACACAAACACACATAGTTTTTTTCCATGGCAAGCAGTTGTATTTACCAGCTCATGTCTGTGCCTGTGGCCCCTTCAAATCAGTTCTCTTTCTATGAACCCATAAAGCTCTCTCAATTTTCTTTTCCCCTGAAGTCATCTGAAAATCATCTGAATTTTCCAAAATTCTAAACTTGAAAATAGCTTATGAGCTAAACAAAACACCCTATGGCTAGATCCACGCTTCCATTCTTGAGTTTTTCCTTTTGAGACACTTCTTTCTTCTGCATTTTTGAGGCTCTCAGCTTAACTGTGACTTTTGAAAATCAATACCAAGCAAACCAAATAGCCATCACTTGAATTGGGTGGGTGGGAGAGGTGCTCTTGAACCCCGAGGAACACATACCTGGAGGGAATAAAAATAGCCCGTGTCTCAAACATGTGACCCCGGCACAATTACCGTGCTACGTGAGTGATTGCTCATCTGTGTTACGGGCACAACACTGCTTGCTCTTCAGAGACGACGCATGTCAATCACTTAGTACAGGGCCGGGCTCATAGTGGGTGCTCCTAAATGGCTGAGTGACTGTCCCAGCAGCCCCTGGGGACATCTGGCTGTGGGTGGGGACGATGAAGGCAAGGACCAGGTGGCAGTTGGAATAAAAGAAAACTAAAAATTGGGGGCACATGGTAGGTACTCAGAGGTCTTTAGCACCAACCGGAACAGAGAAGTGTTCCATTCACTGATCTGCAGGGCAGGTGCTGGGAAATCCTCCTCCTTCTCCCAAATAACCCCAGAATCAGCCCAGGGAAGCAGCTCCCAAGTCCCGGTCTTCTGCACACACAGCCCGTTCATGATGTGCGGCCGTCACTTGGCGCCTTTGATTATCTGCCAAGCTGTGGCAGATAATGGACTACTTAACTGAACGCTTTTCTTCAAATTGATTTGCTTTTCCACTTAAATACATGCATTTTAAAGAGAAACTATATTAATTTTCCCTCTAGTGCATATTGAGTGTCTATTATGTGCTAGGTGCTGTTCTAGACCCCGAGGGCACAGCAGTGAAGGAGGTCCCTGTCGTCATGGAGCTGACGTTCTAGTGGGGAGGTAAATTGGGAACAAGAAGGAGATGGGGAGGAGGGCAAGGCAGAAAGGGAAGGGAAGGAAGAAGGATGGATGGAGAGAAGGAAAGAGCAAGTGAGAGAGGGAGGGAAAGGGAGGGAGAGAGAGAGGTCAGTTAGCGATGAGTGCTAAGGAAAGATAAAGGGCTAGAGAGAGGTGGAACGGGGGTGAGATGCCGATGTCTGCGTGCTGTTCTAGCTAGGGTAGCTGGGTAGTCGGGGAGAGCCTCTTTCAGGTGGTGGCATCTGAGCAGAGACCTGCAGGAAGGGCTAGAGTGAGCCACGAGGTCTGGGGCAAGAGCACCGCAGGCAGCTGGCCCAGCATGTGCAAAGGCCCTGAGGTGAGCCTGGGCTGGGCGTACTGGAGCAGCATCAGGAGGCGAGAGCGGAGTGCACAGTGATGGAAGAAGAGGGTGAGATCAGCAGGGGTCCCACCCACTATGAAGAATCTTCCAGGCCTGGGAAAGCGCTCAGATGTTATTCTCACTGTGCGGGAAGCCACTGGAGGACTGTGAGCAGTGGGCGGATGAGCTCTGACTCGATGCTGTAAAGCACTCCCTGCGTGTTGGTGAATACAGAAAGCGAATATTAATTACAGCAACAGGAAGACACCCTTAAAATACTGCAAGAGCCACGCGGTGTCACTGAGTTCTTGGTCGCCGCTGCTGCCTGCTGAGGGTTCCGAGCCTGGGGCCTCCCCGTGTTGGGAGGAGAGCTTAGCCAGCGAGAGAGAGGCCTTCAGCGATGTGTTTCGGCATATTTACGCAGTGTTTGTGAACCACCCAAAGTCATTCCCAGTGCCGCTGGCGCCGTGCGTCCCACTCTTTGGTAAATACAGTCTCAGGTGAGAACACCGGGAAGTCACAGCGCCAAGAAAGGGCAAGCCTGCGTAGACACAGCTACTACACAGGGGGAAGGCAAAGGAGCAAAGAAGGGACAGGATGTGAAACCTGACACTAAACCCAACGCTTCCCACACCGGACACCATCGATTCGGGAATTTCTGTCCCTGTCTTGCAGGTGGGGACGCTGAGGCTCATGAGGCTGATGGCCTGACTGATCCTATCCACTCCTGCCGGCCACCCCGGTGACCTAACATCCCCGTGAGTGACCCTTCACCAGTCTGCCTCTCCCAGTCAGCCCCTGTGGCCTGTCTTCCATTTCACCTCGTACAGCCTGAACTCGTTCAACCTCAAACTTTCAAGGTTTTTATCTCAAACATCCCACTTTCTGATTGCCACGTCCTAACACTCCCACGAAGACTCTAATGCTCCCCCATGGCAACAACTCTCCAGCCCAGTGAGAACTTTGACCTCTAAATGCCAAGCCCTGACCACACCCCTTTCCCAGCTTCTGT
This sequence comes from Mirza zaza, assembly GCA_008750895.1. Taxonomy (NCBI): domain Eukaryota; kingdom Metazoa; phylum Chordata; class Mammalia; order Primates; family Cheirogaleidae; genus Mirza; species Mirza zaza. Next base: position 6,446 of record VSMD01122445.1, read on the forward strand.
GAACCTCTCCCTGCCTGTCCTCCTTGTCCACCCAGGATGCCCCATCCCGATCCCAATTTTGTAATCCAACCCTTGCAAACACCCTCTGGTCACTTGGCCATGCTAATCCGGATTAATGTACACGCCCATCTTCTCTTTGCTTGCACCTGGGCTGTGAATGCTGTAGGTGGTGCAGGAGGGAGGTGTGGGGGCACAGGCGGAGCAGAGACAGAAGGCCACCTGGACAAGAGGAAAGGCCCAGAAGTCGCACAGCAGGTGCAGTCAGGAGACCCAGGTTTGAGGTCCGCCTCCGCTACTTTGCTAGTATTGGGAACTCCGAGCCTCAGTTTCCTCTACCATACGATGTGGGCGGCAGAGAGAGGCCCCCACCTCAAAGTGCCGCTGAGAAGATGCGTTGAGATACAGGATGGGAAACCACCTTCCACGCTGGGGAGGGCAGTGCGCCCACACAGAGTGGAGACCTTCCAGAACTTTCCTGCCCAAGGGCTGCCCCGAGCTCCTGCTCTGTCCCGGGGCTAGACTCACGAGCTGTATTCGTTCATTTTACTTTCCGGCTCAAATATTTGTTCATATGTGGCGTAGGGGGGGATGGAATTTTGATGGGAGACACAAGATTTTCCCAGACACCCTCTGAAAGAGTTTCCAGACTGTCACATGCTGGGCCCCTTCCAGACCCGAAAATAATCTGTCGCGGATGGTCTGGCACATGGCTTTGCAGCTTTCCTCCTTTTGTGCAATTTTGAAGTGGAAAAGCTGACATTCTGCTTTTCATTGATCCTCACAAGAGGAAAAAAATGCCCAAGTAGATTTTTATCTTGAAAGTTTCCTATTCTGAATGAAATTAAATAAATAAAATTCAGTTCTTAAAAAATTATTTTGTTCAACATTTTGAGTACACATTTCAAAATTATAATACACTCTAATTTATTTATTAATGGTTTTGCTTTGTATTAAAATTCTATTAAAGTTAAAACATGTGTTGACTCAAATTTTGGTCTTCTGAAATTATTTAATTAACATATTCTTTCTTAATAGTCATAGGAGCTGCTTTAGTTAAGATATTTGGGTCCTTAACAATTGTTTTTGCACATTAAATCAACAGCTTTCACTATCTGTGTGTGTTTCCGCTGAATTTGGCATCACGTGAAATTGCTAAATTCTTCCAGATTTGGAGTCAGATGCCGTCTGCCTCTTCTGGTTTGACAGGTTGGGTTAGTGGTTACTGAGAAATGGTCCCCAAAGCTCTCCCTATAGCATATTATCCTTGCAGTAATAAATATTACATGTATCTTCAAGCTGATCAATAGAATTTCAATATCTAAAGCAACAAAGGGATTTTTTGAAAAACCTTCAAGTTGCATCTCAAGGGTGAATAACGTGCCTTGTCTGTTTTATTGAATAGACCGATAGAAACCTGTCTGACAACAGAATCTCTGATGACAATTGCTCTGGGCAATAGGATGTGGGCTGAAGCCACACGCAGAGTGCCAGTTCCCAGCCTAGACATGGAGAGACATCTAGAGACATTGAGAGACATCTAGAGCAGGGGCCCTAGAAGGAGAAACCTGGACTAGACCTGAGCAAGATCTGCAGCCTGAAGCAGGGCTGCTCCAGCCGATTCACACATCTGAAAATGAGAAAGAAATGCCAGTTAGGAGTCTGGCCTTGTTTGTTATGTAGCAAATGCTGACTAATACGGAATCCAACTAGGTAGGAAGTGTTTGTACCTCACCCACTGAGTACACAAACACTCACCAGTCCTGAAAGCCCAAATTTAAAAATACTAATAAAAATCCAGTTTTTGTTTTCAAAACCAAAAAATATTGAAAAACATAGGAAAAAATTAAAATCACCTATGCCCTACCACTCAGATGTAATCATTAACAAGGTTTTGGTGTATATCCATCTCAACTCTTATCTCTGATGACAGAGCAAGTGACTTAGATAGGAAGACAGCCCAGTGGCAACCCCGTCCTTCCTCTTGTTCAGCTCAAAAGCCTTGGCAGCATCCCTCGCCCCTCTTGTTCTCTCTCACGTTCAAGGTGTCCACAAATCCTGTGGGCTCTGTAGAATCCGGCCTTTCTCATCAGCTCCTCCATCCGCATCACTCCCACCTCCGGTCTGTCACCTGGCTGGGGTGCAGCGGCCCCCTAACAGGTCTCCTTCCTTTCATCCTTGCCCCCGGCCATCCTCCAGACGGCAGCCAGAGGGGCTTTTAAAATCCGAGTCAGTTCATGTCGCTCTTCTGAGCTAGTGTCCCGAGGCCCCCCTCTTATGCCTTTCAGGACCTCTCAGGCGTCCCAGGAGCTGCCCCCCTTTCCTCTCTGACCCCATCTCCTCTTGATTCCTTCCTCACTCAATGCACCCAGCCTTCCCCTGTTCCTCCAACACCCCACACACCCTCTGCCTCACGTTCCCGGCTCTTTCTGTGCCCTTTGTTGGAAACGTGCACGTGCCTTGTCCCTTGCTTCCTCCCATCTGTTATTCTAACATCATCTTCCCAGGCTACCCGTGCTAAAATTTCACACTCATGTGAGCTTGCACACATACATGTACATGCACACACGTGCACAAGCATGCATGCACACATGTGCACAAACATGCATATGCACAAACATCCAGCACATTCCTTCCTCCCTGCTTTATTGCTTCTCCTTGGCCCTTACCACCCTCTGGCACACCACAGAGCTAACTGACTTGTTAATGTATTATCCACATCTGCTGCAACCATATAAGTTCCACGAGGGCAGGGCATTTTGCCTGTTTGGGTTCCTCCTGTATTCCCTGAGTCTAGAACAGTGCCTGGCATATAAGTAGACACTCCATCGATATTTGTTGAATAAGTGAATGAATGAGTGAATGTGAAGTTAAGTAAATACATAGTAAAGGGTAATCATTAGCCCAAACAAGGTTAAAGAAAGATCCTTTCTTCATCTTCCACGGAAGATGCCGTAAAAAGTTGGTAGAGTTTAAAAATGGAGCTTTAGTCTATGACATAAAGTCATAAATGCCATTGGTAAAAGAACTAGCAATAACATAATTAATAAAAACCAGGAGATAAAAGGAAGAAGAGGCAGTGGAGGTAGTGTGTTATATATGAACAAAATTCCTCGCCTCTCTCAGCACTAGACATTGCTAACTTAAGAAACAACACTCTACATTTATTTATTAAAGCAGAGGCCTCGATGTCTTGGATATTGACCCTCAGATGTTTTTATATATCCCACACATTGCTTTAGAAATGTTTTAGTTAGTTGCCAACCTTTGAGATTTGGGATGTTTCACATTTAACTTCGTGTTTCTGGCCTCTCTTGAAAAAGATCTGGCCACGACGGACCCGCACTCTGCGATGCGGCCACCAGGTGGCGCAGAGTCGCGGTCCCTCCCTTCAGATGCCGCTTGAACCCTTCCTAAGGGACAGACCCCACCCAGGTTCTCCTGCCTGGTGTAAATGTCTAACGGCAACAACCTAAGAAACAGAAACAAAAAAATTCCAGCAGCGGTCGTCTCACGGCAGTGGGGACTTGGAAGGAAGAGAATAGGGATTAGCTCCCCATTTAGAACCGTCCGTACTGTGTATGTGTGTTCCGGAGAGTTCTGATAGGTGTCTTGTTTCTATAAAGAAGGGTCTGTCTGCATAAAATAATCACTTAATTTTTTTTTTTTTACTTTAGAAAACAGTGAAAATTATAAAGATTAAAAATAAGAACTGCTCATGTCCTGCCAGCTACTAACAGCAGTTAGGTGCATATTCGTTCTTCTACTCAGTTTTGTCTACAATGATAGATCGAGCCAGTTGGAAATGAAGGCAGGTGTTGGGATAAGTAGATGCTCTCACATCATCGAGATCGCACAGTGTATAAAGCCCCGTGGCATTTGCCTCTTTAGATTATCACGCATTCCACACGAGGTTGTGTTCGCAAGTATATTGTCTTTGCCAATGTCAAGAACAGTATCAGCAATTTCTCTCCATGTCTGGCTTTTCTTTCATTCTGAGTGTGTAGAAAACTGAATTATGTGCCTACTAAGTCAATGTTCCAGTTTTTCTGGCAAAGGCTGGTTCTGCCAGTGGGAGCAGTGTGTTTTCATTTTCTTTCTCTCTTTCTCTCTTTCTTTCTTTCTTTATTTCTTTCTCTTTCTTTTTCCTTTCTTTCTCTGTCTCTCTCTCTCTCTCCATCATTCTAAGCTTTTCTGGTTTCTCTGTGTGCACATTTCCCCCCTGCATTTGGCACTATGTAGTTGCTAAATTCTTCCAGATTTAAGGTCGTTTGCCATCCTAAATCTCTGGGTTTGACAGGCTGGGTCAGTGGTTTCTGAGATATGATCCAAGAAGCTTTCTTTGGGGCCATCTGTCAATCATAAGTCAGCTCGAGAGTGGGAGAAGCTGGCGGCTGCACCCCACTTGGACGCCGGAGTGGCTGCCCTCTCCCCGAATTGCGTCCGCGAAGGGCTGGGCACCAAGTAAGTTCTCACCACGCCACTGATGGTTTACGCCCAATCAGGTAGCTCTTGGAAGGAGATGCACGATTTTTGCCTTGCAGCAACTCTTCATGGCTCTTTTTATAAACATCTGATCCGAACAGCATTTCAAGCTTTCTCCCAGCGTATCACCTGTGGTGTATTATTTAATGACTTTTCTGATTACATCGGGGATTAATTTTTAAAGACAAGTACAATCCATCCCAATATTAACACCTGAGATTTCCAGTCTCTTAGGGTCACCCTCTCTATAACCTGATCGGAAGCCTCATTCCATGCAACGGGGGAAACCAAGAACTGCCGCCACCCGCGCTCCGTCTCTGTGTCGTTGAGGCTGTGTGCGGGCTTTTGTGTTCTCATACGCTGGGAGAGTGGGGGTCAGAGGGTGCAGTGATCAGCTCTGTTCTCCTTTCCACTGCCCGTTCAAACACGCCTGCCAGGGCTGTTCTTTCCCTGGCCCGCAAAGTCCACTGGGCAGGTGCCACGCCCTCCTGCCCACTCTTTGATAATGGCAAATGACAATGTGGTGACAATAATACAATGCCTTTCAGTCACTCCAAGTGTAACAATAGTCTAAGTTAAGTCACTAAAATGTTGAGTCATGTCAACACTCCAGAGGTGTCATTCGTATCACACCCCTCCCCTCCCCCACTCTTGCTTCTCCCCAGCCCCCACCGGGCTCCGGCTCGGAAGAGGGGAGTGGCAGCACAGTCTCTACCTGGCGGGCACTGTCGTGCCTCGGCATTGCACTTTCTGGGCTTAGGAGGCCGACTCCTTCTCCCCTTGGGGAGGATGGGGCTTCATGGCAACTCCCCCCTCGGAAACTTCCAGACATATTTCCTGGGATGCGTGTCCTCTGGCAGGCCACGCTTGCGTTGCCCACAGGTCCTGGGCATCTTGTGGTGTCCCTCACATTTCCGGGCAGCCTCCACTGGAATCCCGCATGATCCCGGGGCAGCTGCTTCTGGGGCTCGGAACCAGTCCCGGAAGAAAGTCTCACTGATGCAGTCTTCCGTTATCCTGCAGGGGCTAAGCAGCCACGCTCTCTAACTTCAAGACTTTTCTAGGCATGGGCCTGGCCCTGGTCTGCCCAGGAGACACAGGGCAAGCTCTCCAGGTGGCTTCCCCAGGTCTCTCTGACCTGCCTTTAGGTGAAGCGTTGGATCGGCTTTCTCCCCACCATGGGTTTGGAGGTGCTGGCAGCAAGGAAATCGTTTCCCCGAAGTGTCTCCCGCAAGCCAGTCCTTGCTTTTGGCTTCTCAGCCTCCTTGAGGGAGGCGTGAACTAATGATCTCAACACCATTTTTTTCTGTCCTCTGTGCAGCTCCTGCACAGGTGGAGCGGAGGGTGCTTGCCACCCACGGGGCTGCTCTTGGCCTTTGGGGCTTCCAGCAGTGGAGGGCAGGCAGGTGTGTCCACTTGGCCCAGCAACGCTCGGAGGTTAGTTCCCCTTCTCAGCCTCCGTCCTGCCCTGCAGCTTCAGCAGCTGGCGTCTGCGCCTGCGTCGGCCCCGACACGGAAAACAGCACGTTCTTTTTCCATTCTCTTGCTCTCTTCTGGCAGTATCACTCATGCCACTCGGAGAGGCCAGGAGCATTTTGTGAAGGGTGAAGTAACAGAGTGGCGTCTGTTGTTTGGACACCACCCTCTTCTATTCGCCTTCAACAGGATGGTCCTGGAGGATATTGTCCCTGGGGCCCCAGCCCCTCTCCTGCCTGGCCAATGACAGCATTCCTGCCCCCATCTTGCTGGTGACAGCGATGGGGTCAGGAATGGGAGTGTGGCCAAAGCTAAGCCGATCTGAGCCAGTGATACTGGATCTTGGGAATGGTTTTTAAATCTCATAAAAGAAAGTTTTTTTACTGAGTTGCTGAGAGACTAGGATGTGAGCCTAGAGCTGACGTCCACCGTCGTGGTCACAGTGGCTGAGGGTGAAGCCGGATGCCCTTATCCAGTGCGTGCTCACCGGTGCGGGGGCCGTGAACAACATGGGTTTGGACTGTGGGTCCACTTATGCATAGTTGCCTTTTGCCTCTGCCGTCCCTGAGACAGTGAGACCAAGCCCCCCTCTTCCTCCTCCTACTCAAGGGGAAGACTTTTATGATGATCCATTTCACTTAATGAAGAGTAAATGTATTTCTGTTCCTTATGATTTTCTTACCATGTTCTTTAGCTTGCTTTATTGTGAGAATGCAGCATATATTAACAATAGATAGAACATACAGAATATGTGTTAATTGACTGTTTCTGTTATCGGTAAGGCTTCTGATCAACAGCAGGCTATTAGTAGTTAAGTTTTGGGAAGTCAAAAGTTATACATGGATTTTCGACTGCCTGGGGGCTTAGCACCGCTAACCCCAGTGTTCTTCGAGAGTCAACTGTAGTTTATTGAGTGAAGGAAGGAACATCTGCTGGTGCAACTAGTGCCAATGCTATGATTTAAAGTGGTATGAATCGCCCCCGGGAGAGGGCTGCATACACATGCAGTTCCGTGTCTAAGAATGTATCCCACAGGTGTATTTGCACATGGACCCATATCAGGACCACAGAGCAAGGTTGGTCAGGTTGTACATGTCCAACATTAGGGAGCATCGTTTACATCATAGCAGATGGAGTGAAAAGAATATAACTTTTCATTATATATATCTTTGTATGCTTGTGAATTTTTTTTCCACCATGGACACGGATAACTTCTTCCAAAGAAAAAGTTTATATCAAAACAGACAGTGCATTACAATTTCTTTATACACTGCTTGGCACATCAGCACTCAGTAAGTATTTAGCATCCATTATTATTGTCAGCATTTTTAAAGAGGTTCCGTTTTGAAAACCCTCGATGTTATTACACCATAGAGACACACGAGGGCGCACCAGGCACCTGTTATTTTAAAGAAGTGTTTTTTGCGGCAGCAGCCCTTGCAGGCTGTAATTTTGAGTGTACAGAGGGTGGTGAGAAAAAAAAAATCCTGGGGGCCCCATGTGGGTTACAGGGCGAGATTTAGTTCTATCGGGGTCTGCCTCGTCAACGAAGTACCAGGACTCATTTCCTGAGCGCTTCCCTAATGGAACCAGGGTGAGAGCCCCCGGGAGGACAGAGCTGGCAGAGCTGGAGGGCAGGGCACGGGGAGCTCCTGCTACACCCGACCCTGCGTTCTCATCTACACCATGGGGGAATCGAACCCGCCCTGCAGGGCCCCTGTGAGGTTAAGCAGGGTCTCCCAGAGATCAAGAGAAGCCTGAACTATGTCTTTCTATAGTGAAGAACTGGGAAGAAGAAAGAGAGAGACTGAGAGGAGGAAAAGCAAGCCCTGAATAGCTACCAGGACTGAAGTCTCTTTTATAAGGTTGGACTTTAGGACTCATGCCCTACTGTGTGCATGTGTGAGCCCGCGAGTGCACACGCGCGCGCGCGCACACACACACACACACACACACACACACGGCAACCTAACAGTGCTAGTAGGATTTATTTTAAAATAGTACTTTGTGTGATCTGATAGTGGGACCCAAGTTTAATGATGTTTTCCCCTGATGTCTGTTGCTATCGGTTCTGGCATTGCTTCTCTGTGACTTGGGCATAGCCTTATTTGAAGATAACACATAAAAGCGTGCACGGAGGCCTGTGGCGGACGGATTGCTCGTCTACTGGAGAGCCTAGCACATCTACTGGAGTCGTCTCCCACAGCCCGACAGCTCTTGAAATGCACCGAGCAAGCCCCCGCCTTCTGCCTGGAACAGTCTTCCCCGATAGCTCCTTCTGTCACCTCCTTCTGGCCTCTGCTCAAATGTCACCTCCTCAGTGAGGCCCTCCCCGATTGCTCACCTAGATTTCCACCCCACCTGACAACTCCCATCCCTTTATGCTTCTCCGTATCCCACCCCACCAGGTGTATACTGTGTGCCTATTTGTGTACTTCATCTTTCTCTGTATTAGAACGTAATCTCCATGATAGCAGGGTCCACATCTGGTTTTGTAAAAAATTATTTTTAATTTGCATGCAGTAGCATTCACTTTTTTGGGTACAGTTCTGTGGATTTTGGTAAATGCATGGAGTCACGTAACTATCTTCACCATCAAGACACAAAACACTCCCGTCATCTCCAAAAGTATCTTCCAGCTGTCCCTCTGCAGTTGGCCCTCCCCCCACTCCGCCCACTGGTGGTCACAGACCTGTTCCCCACCCTGTGGTTTCACCTTTTCTGGAATGTCACGTGAATGCATCATATGGGACGTAGCTTTGGAGACTGGCTTCTTTCGCTTAGCGTAATGCTTCTGAGAGTCATCCACACCGTCGCCTCCGCCAGTTGTTCCTTCCTTTGCATTGCTGATCTGCAGTGTGTCACATGGATGTGCCACCGTCTGAGTATCCGTTCCCCAGGTGATGGCGTTTAGGCTGTCACCAGTTTGGGGCAGTTACGAAGAAGCTGCTATGTCCCTGCAGGTACAGACTTTTGCATAAATGTGGGTTTTCATTTCAATAGGTCACACACCAGGCGTGGGATCGAGCGGTCATGGGACAAGTGTGTGCTTAACGTCATGAGAAACCGCCACACTGTTTTCCAGAGTGGTCGCACCATTTTAGGTTCCCACCAGAAAGCAATGTGGGGGACTAACAGCTGCTTCCAACTGCCACCTCTGCTTTTTCTCACCGTCGGGTCTGTGCCACCGAACACAGCACCCGGCGTGTAGCAGACGCTCAACAAACATGCAAATAGTAGGTGCTAAAAAAATTGCTGAATGAATAAGTGGATAACTAGAGGCTGTCACACGGGGTGGCCTCAAGGGTTTAATGGGGTGAAGTTTGCAATGCTAACCGGCCTCCAAGCCGACCTCCAGGCTGTGGGGCGGCAAGATCTCCTCTCCCCAGGATCCCAGGAGGCAAGAATCCCCCTACCCCCACAGGCCCCCTGATCCTGCAAGCGACTGCTAGGCCTGTCTCGGCCCACTCTGCTGCACCTCTGAGCAGCCCGGGGAGGCCCGGCCCCCACCGTGTTTTCCTGGCCTCGACGCTGGAGAATGAGAGGCCACAGGCCCAGGAGCGGAGCCACTCTGTTGCTAGCTGGCCTGTCCCCTGGAGGGGGACACCAGTGCCCCATGCTGCTGAGGCTCCTCCCACTCCAGCCAAGGGCCTCTCCCCTCCGCCCCTGCTGGGAGACCCCTCGCCAGAATCTTTTCATCACCTTTTCTTTTCCACAATCGCTCTGACCCCTTTTGCTATTGTTTTTCTAGGCTAATTGAATAGTTCCCCTCTCACAGGGGAGGCCGCAGCGGGGACCAAGCACCACAGGCCCCGCCTGAAGCGGGCAGGGGGCCAGCCCACCTCTGCAGCGGGGCCTGCAGGGCAGGGGCAGGGGGGGCGGGAATGTGGGCCGCTGGGTGGGAGCGCAGGTGGGGACGGGAGGCTTAGGCTCCTTTGCCATCCCTGTTCTCTGGCTTCCGTGTTTGTGTTCAGAGCAGGCTGTCCCCAAATTCCTCTCCAGCAATTCACGTCGCTGTTTTCCCAGCACCTTCTAACGGCGCAAACCGCAGCGGGGCCGGGCGTGGCCACGGACGAGAAGGGGACGTGGGTCTCGACCTGGGGCGATTTTGCACCCCAACCGGAGACCTTCGCGGTCGTCACAGCCCTGGGGCGGGGGTGACGCTGGCACCTAGCGGCAGGTGAGCTCAACGCTGGGGCACGCGAGCTGTCAAACGTCCCGCAGTGCGCAGGCCAGGCCAGCACGCCAGCAGTGCCGAGGCTGGGAACGCTGACCTGTCGCGGTCCCACTGCGCGGATGCGGAGACTGAGGCCGGGGCAGGGAAGTCACGTGTCCAGGGACACGCAGCGCGGAGGGTCAGGGCTGGGGTTTCCACCTGGGGCAGCCTGACTCAGCTGCCCTCATCGGAGGAGAGGGGACACCGCCCGTCATCGAGGGGTGGGGGCGGGGAGCCGGGAGGGAGGGAGAGGCTCACTGGGGGGGTCCGCTGGAGTTGGGGGGCCGTGCACAGAGGATGAGGGGGCTGAGGGGACTTTGGAAAGCCCCCCAGGGGAATGAGGGAGTCCGTCGTGATTGTTCCTGTCATGCACTCCTGCTGCTCCCAAACTTCGGGGGACACGGCCTGTCTCCCCCACTGCCCCCATCTGCGGAACAGCCCCTGCCCCGCGTCCTGCGCTGCGTGCAGTGGCGGACGGCGACCGGCAGAGGGCGCCGGGGCCTTCGCCGCCCGTCCGCGCCGGCCTCTCCGGCGCCAGGTAGGGGTGCCTTCAAGACAGCGCGGGGGAAGCAGAACAAAGACATCTGCGTTGCCCAGAGCCCCGCCTGCAGGGACAGCTAGCCGTTTAAACGGGGAGTACTTTCTGCCCATCTTTTTCCCAGGCAAAGGTGTTCACACTTTTTGTGTCGTTTTGTTTTCCAGCCCAGGTGTAGTCGTCGGTGCAGGAGACTTTGCAGCCTGGGTTCTCAGGAACAGCACACAGGAAGCTCTTCGTGTCGTGCGTGGTCGCTGGTGGCAGCCGTGGGGTGGAGGAGGCTTCCACCCAGCAGCGAGTTCTGAGCCCCCTCTGTGTGCTCGGCCGTGGGGCTGTGACAAGTGGGGGGGTGCACTGGGTGTTCAGTGCACCCCCCGGGGGAGACGGACACACCCAGGGTCATTTCAGACCCCAGGCAGTGCCACGGGACAACGCACAGGTGACGGGGTGGGAGATGCTGGGGGTGTCCCTGGAGGGCCTCTCGGAGGAGGGGACATTCTAACCCGGACCTGCAGGAGGACCAGGAGCCTGGTGAAACGAGAGCTGCAGGAACGCGCCTGGCATGTTTGAAGGGCGCATGGATTTCAAAAAGGGCTATTTTGGGAAAAGACCCCCTGGGACTGGGTGAGGGCCGGAGTGTGGAAAAGGAGAGGTCTCACCTGCCTGCGAGTGGCCCGTCTGGGGCTTTGGGCACATGGCGGTGCCTTGTACAGAGGCCCTGAAAAACCTGTACTTTCTTCCAAGGGGAGAGAGGTCATTGCAGGAAGAGAAAATCAGGTATGTGTGCGATGTGTAAGAGGGCAAAGCACGTTTAGACTGTGAGCCTGGAGTTTACGAAGAATAAGGAAAAAACAAAGGTAACAAAAAGTAGGCTCAGGTCAGATTTTGAAGTATTATACATACAACTTTTAGAAAATTCATCTCTTAGCTGGGAAAGAAAACTCGTGGCTAGTACTTTGAGGTTGAATTAGCGTTTCTAAATTGTTTAACCCATGGCTCCCTGGAAAATGGGTCTGCTCCTTGGTTTGTTGATCAGCGGGGACCCCTGGGCTCCTTCTCAAATGGGTCTAACCATTTCTCTGGGTGCAAAAAAGTGGAATTGTAGGGCTGGAAGCCCTCTGCTTCCTCATCCTCACAGAGAGCTTCCATTCCTTCAGCATGTTTTTATTGAGCATATACTACATGCCAGGCACATGTTAGGCACTGAGAATAGAGCAGTGAACAGGGTCCCTTTCCAATGCAGTGGAGAACTCTCGATAAACAAATACATAAAGTCAAAAGCAGGTAAGAGCAGACAGTGCCAGGAGGGGCCAGGCAAAGTTAGGCAGTCAGGGAAGGCTTCCCAGAGGAGGCGACGTTTCAGCTGGGATTTGAAGGATGAGGTGGAGCCAGCCACAAGAAGAATTCAGTTTAGCCATTTGCCCCCCTCTCATGCTTCCTGCACTTCTTGCTTTCTAACAGCACATAATTGCCATATTTATTGATTTCTTGTCTGTCTCCTTTCATTGGAACGTCAGCTCCACGAGGGCTCTTTCATCTGCCACTGAATGTACAGGGCCTAACACAGGGCCTGGCACACGATAGTGGCCTAATAAACCCTTGCTGGATGAATGAATGTTGCACTCAGGTGCAGACAGCTCCTGGCAGCCACTAGAATGGGCAAGAGAGATAAACCCAGCTGCCACAGGGATTCCACAAGGGGAGACGAAGGAACTGTGCAACAGCAGCAAAGGCCTCGCTGAACCCAGCCCATGGGCTTCAGAATCAGACTGGTTTGGCTTAAACCCAGGTCCAGCCCTGTATGAGCTGTGTGATCTTGGGCAAGTCAACTATCCTCTCCAAGCCTCGGTTTCTACATCTGGAAAATGGGGAGAAATAACAAGTGCCTCCCGAGGTTGTTGAGGGCATTCAAGAGACAACGTATGTCAGGAGTCCTGAAGGTCAGAGGACTGAGAGGGACCGGGGTCACTGCGTTTCATCGTTGAGGTGATTCACCATAGTCCTTTGCTCATCCCAGCACTCAGAAGGGTGTTTGGCCAACGGCAGGCACTCAGGAAATAGGTGTTCGATGAATGAATGAATGAGTGAGCGAGTGAATGAATTAGAACAACGAGAAGAACCCACGGAGCGGGGGAGCGGGAGGGAGGGGAGGCCGGAGCGCGCCGAGGTGGGACTTCGGGACTGTGGGCCGCGGCAGGTGGAGGCGCAGGAGCAGATCCCCAGGAAATGCTAAGCCCCCCTGCAATATTGCAGGCTTTCAAATGTAGGCTTAATGTGATTTTTGCATATTGGGAATAATAAAAACGTAGGCGACGTCTGCTCGGAACATACTCCCCGATTCAATTTCCACTCTGTTCGTGAGTATGTTGTTAAATCGTCTGGTCCCGCGGGTTAGGAACGATAGATTCGGAGTGTGTTCAAATTGGAAGGCCCAGAGAGGTGATCCAGTGCAGAGCTTCCAGCGTCTTGACAGCAGCTCACAATGAGAAATACAGTTTGCACGCTGACCCAGCGCCTGCGCGAACACACACGAAAGTTACGGGAAACCAGGTTACCTCCTCCTCCCTGTAATGCTCCCTGTTATTTTCTTTTCTTTCTATTTCCTCCTTAAAAAAATGATGGTTGCAACTTGCCAAATTGATTTCATGACCCACTTAACGGGTCATAGCTCACAGTTTGCAAAGCAGCAGGTCTAAAACCTCCAATTTACATATGGGGAAACTGAGGGAGACCCAAGGTGGGCCAAGGACCTTGCTAAGGTCACATAGCAAATTAGTAGCAGGGTCAGGGCAAAAGAACTTCCACTTTCCTTCCACTGTAGACATCTGGAAGTCCAGGAATCCATGGGAGGGGAAAGAGACTTGGAGTGCTGGAATTCCAGCTTGGAGGACAGAGGCTGTGCTATAGAGATTCCACCTGCGCCATTGAGCGCCAAGCCACCCGCTGTTGTACCACGCTGCCCCACCGTCTTCGTGATGCTACGGCTCTTCCACACGGTCTAACTCACTAGTTTGTTTCCTGGTTGTCTCTCCCTCCCCAACAGTACCAAAAATGCAAAGTGCATGACAGCAAGAACTTACCTGCATGTGCTCTTCTGTGTCCCCAACACAGAACGGTGTCTGGCACACAGTAGATGTTCAGTGGATATCTGTTGAATAGCTACAAGCCTAAGAGGAACAACTGGCAGCTGACACGCAGGTTTTGACGAAAGCGAGGCTCAGACCACATCCAGCTCCGTCTACGAACAGGTGGCAGATGACAGCCCTACGAGCAGGTCTGCAAGCTCGGGGGCACCGCCAGATCTCCGACCTCACCAGGGGGCTCGGAAAATGCTGTGCACAAAGGGCTCCCTGGGGTGATCGATGGCCGCAGTATTCCAGCAGCATCATTTGTGCGACATCCGTGGGGGTCAGGAGAGGGCCCATTTAGGGATCAAACCTAAGGGCCCATCCCCGGAGCAGCTCTGGCCGGAAGACCTCTCTGCACGGATGGAATGTTCTACTCTGCGCCGTCCAGTGTGGCAGCCACCGGCCACGCGTGCTGTTGAGCCCTTGAAATGCTGCTAGTGCGACCGAGAAACTTGATTATCATTTAATTTTATTTTTAGTTAATTGACATTGAAATCAAAAGAGCCACATGTGACTTGTGGCCACTGTATCAGACAGTGCAGCCCTAGGTACGTAAGCCACCCTCGTGCAAGGGGACAGGGCAGCTCTAGAGTATTTCCCCCAATCCACTTATCCACGCATTGCTAACATCCATTCTGCTAACCATCCACCACGACTCCCTCCCACGGCCGCTTATGTCTAATGTTCACCATGCCCATTAGGGGAGGCCCTGGCGTCGGCCACACGTAAAGCCAGCGGAGCCACTGAAGTCACTGCCTCTGCAGTGTGGCCTTCACGATGAGCACCCCTGGAGAACAACCGGCCGCCACTGACTAAAGTGAGGTTGCCATTAACCGATGCATTTATGTCCCCTTGTCTATGCGGAAGTAGCAGAAACATCAAATAAATGATTGTGTGATTATGGTTGCCATGGGTGGTGAAGGGCGCCGAGGGATTGAATCACAGGACGGAGTTGTGGTCAAGTCCAGCTTCCCTGAGCAAGTGACTTTTAACCCGAGAGTTGCTGTCTGAGGAAAGGAAAGCCAGGGAGGGGAATGGGAGGAAGTTTTCCAGGCAGAAGAAACTGCAAGTGCAAAAGTCCTGGGGTCAGCTACGGCTTGACCTGTCTGTGGAACAGAACAAAGACCAACGTGACTCACTAGGAAACCTAAGGAGGGGCCAGAACTTTCAGGCTGGGCTGTCACAGTGAAGATTTGGGGTTTTGTTCCCCTACCAAATTTTCCCATCCTTTGCTTAAGAGGCCGGCACATACTGGGTTAAGCAAGGCTCAGAAGCAGCCAGAGAGGGCAGCTGAAATAAAATCCTTTGTATATGCTTTCTACTATAGGATCCAATTTAGTATTGATATTCTCCTTTGAAAAAATAATAATTTCCATTAGATTGAGGCCAGTATGCCCCATGAAGCCTGGTGTGGTTTGCCAATTGATTCGCAGAATGAAATCTTATCTAAAATCTTTTTATTTTATGCTATTAAGGATGCAGGAGGGAGCAGCCAAGGAAAAAATTAACCTGCCTGGTTAATGCACAGGGTCAGCTGGAAGTGGCCCCAGGGCTGTCTTAAAAAGATTGTCATTTGCCATTTCCCACTCTTTTGTTTCACATTACCAGTAATTGAAAATGTTTTTCCTCCCTTCAAGTGAAGCTAATGGATTGGCATCTCCTCATTAGCACCTCGGAGGTGCAGGGCTGCCATCACCCCCAGGCGCCCTTGGGAGGCCTGGGGTGGTCGTGCTGCTCCCGTCTCCCTCTGCGGCCCTGGGCAGGGAGCGGGAGGAGGAGGGTTGAGGGAAGGAGGGGTGCCCTGCCGACACCCCCTTCACCAAGCGCACAGCACAGCCCACACGGCTCTGAACCCTTGCCGGCCCCCTTGCTGTTTTCTACACCCTCTGCCTGGAACCTGCTTCCCCCAAATATCCTCACTCTCTCCTCTCCTTCCAATCTTTGCTCAGCAGGCCTTCCCCAACCCCACCTGCACCTGCGACCTGGCACTTCCTGTCTCCTGTCCAGCTTGATTTTGTTCTCCCAGGCACGCACACCCAACCTGCTGCATATTTCACTTAGTTAGTTGTTCATTGTCTGTCTCCACCCACCAGGCACTTTTGCATTTTTTAATTCACTGCTTTATCTTTAGTGCATAGGACAGCGTCTGGCACATAGCAGGTGCTCAATAAAAATTTGCAAATGACTATAAGGAGGAGGTGGAAAAAAATCACCCCCACTTCTCCTCCTTCATATTCAACTTTTAGTAGTAATTGGTGCATTTGCTTCCTATCTTTTTATTATATAAAGGCTTTTATTTTTATTTCTATAGTGGAGTTGCCCCGTACACAGGGGTTAGGCTATAAAGATAAATGTCTGTGCAGTAAACTGCAAAAATGTCCACGAAACCCTCTTCTGTTGCTCCCAAATGGTTTTGTCTATGCACAGAGTAGTTGGTTTGCATTTAGGAGGCATGTTGCACAAAAATTGTGGATCTTGACATACCAGAGTTGTTCCTCAGGAATAGATGCTCTCAGAAGAGCTAGGACCAGTGAGGTTCCCAGATGCACTCTTCCCACTTTGCACGCAACAGGTGGCAAACAGTCATTAAACCAGAGGAACTGCCTGCATTGCTTAAATGACTTTTTCCCTTCTTGTTTCTTTTTACGTGTTTTTGATCAAGTAAGTATAGTTAAATTAACATGCATATAACGGGCAAATACATAACTTCTCTGCATGTATCTGCGGTCATACCACATAAAATAATTTTCAATCCTGTTTTTTCACATAATTATATTGTATTCCTTTCTACGTTATTACAAACTCCTCATAAACATCGTCTCTAAAGGCTGCATCGTCTGCTGTCAGGATGTACCCTCATCCACTCAGCTCACCCTGTTCTCGCACGTTGAGGTCGTTTCCAATTTTTCACAATGATAAATAACACAGAATGGACATCTTCATGCCCAATACTCCTACCAGATTTCAGATTCCTCCCTTGGGTCAAAATCAAGGAGATCTGTGCAAGTGGGAGTCCAAGGAATCAGTGTCAGGTTGGCCAAGTGGGTAATTGTGAGGAAGAGAATTTTGTTCTGGAGGCAAGTTCGGTTGCAGCTGGGGGCTGTGCCCTCTAGTTAGGTGGGCATCCCAAGGAGCAAGGACTCCAGGAGAACATGGACGGAGAAGCAACCTGACTGGTCAGGGAGCCAGGTGGGAGTCTGGGTTAAAGAGAGATGGTATCAACCAAGATGCAAGTAAGGAGGAGAATGAGTCATAGTAACATTAAAAATAATAGCGTCTACATTCACTGAGCACCTGTGCAGTGCCAGGCACTGTCCCAGTACAATAGGATCATAATCTCTAAGCAACCTTGGGGACAGATCATTATCCTTTCCTATTATTGTCACAGAAGCAGAAATTGAGGCTCAGAGAGGCTGACTGATTCACCTAGCATCACACAGCAAGTGGGCAGAGCCAACATTCAAACTCAGGATTCAGACATCAAGGTTCATGTCTATTTCTATGTCACTATTAAAATCAAGATGTAGGTCAAAAGGACCCAAGGTTGTAACCGGGAAGACACAGCATGTGCCAAATCTAGAGGACAAGAGTAGGCTGGCAACACGAGAGTAAATGACAGGAGATGCTGAGAGGAGACGTTGACATGGAGGCCTCCATGCATTCGGTCAAGGGTGGTGGACACGGTGGTGACAGTCAGTGCCATGGCATGGGGCCTTGTGCCGATGCCTTCCTTCTACCTCCTCACCTATCCCCACCTGCTGTCTGCCCACGAGGGTCACCTGTGTGGACTCCACTGCTGGGCTCCCACAGGAGGGCACGTCTGGTTGGGTTTGGCCAATGGCGACCTTTAGCTGGATGGGGGGAGACAGGACTTGAGGTGGGAACTTTATTCCCCGGCCCCACCCTGCAGAGTTGCCTGTGCTGGCTGTGTCCTTTGATCCAAGGTCATGGCTCTGTGGGGTGGCCCTTCCCCATGGTTGTCCCTCCAGCTTCCAGGATGCCTGTGTGTCAGGGGCACCGTGCCTCTGGCTTCCCACCGCCCTGCCCTTGCTTTGTAAACAGAAAGTCCCTCCAACGACCCTGCTCACATGTGTCCTTGGCTCTTCTGCGGCTCTTGACTAATACAGCCCCCCATTTGTTCACATGTGCTCTGTCCTCAGTTTTCTGAGCTGAGGCTGCAAACTGGTGTCCCCATGGGTAGCATTAGGCTGTCACATGTGCTTAATGGCTCATGCAGTACTTGAAAATCCTTTCACATTAGCTTGCAACCTTCAACCAACCACTGGAGAGCTCATGGAAAAATCTGATTCTCTGGCTTCTCTGGGAAACAAAACAAAAGAAAAAATGAGGGGCTCTCTGGCCACACAGGGCCTGCCTTCCTCCCTCCCCGCTACTCAGGGACTCCGGGGAGCTGCTGGGCCTTCGGGCGCTCAGGGACCACCCTCCCACCTGATCCCCCTCTCACTCACATTACCTGCCGGCCCTGCAGGCGCTGGGTTTATGAGCTTCCCCCAGCCGTCCAGACATGGCCTCACCTGCCTTAACCGCGGGGCTGCGTGGGAGAGAAACCAGAACCGGGATTTGGTTCTCGGGCTGCAGAACGGCCCAGGCGGCCGTCAATACCGGAGAAAATGGAAACGGGAGGGTGGCTCGTGAGCCTGGCAGCCGGGATTGTCCGGGGGACAGACCTGCCCGAGGGGGAGAGACTGGGCTTTCATCTGGGCGAAGTTAGTTAGATTTGGGGCTGGCAGCCTCGGCAATTAGCCGGTGGTAAGAGCTGAGAGGGAACTCGAGACTCCTCCAAGAGCCTATCTCAGAGATATTGAATTCAGATGGAGCCAAGGAATTAGAAGGCTCTGGATAAAGTGGCCACCTTTGCCCTCCTCTCTGGGCTTTCGCACAGAGCTCTGGGGCGGTTAAGAGGGAGAGCAAGCCCTTGACCTTGTAATGAGATGATGCTGCAGATTTCATCTCAATTCGCTTATCAAGTTTACCAGCTCATGCTCACCAAGTGCGAGATTTGGCCCAGAGAGAGTTCCCTTCATTGTCAGAGAGCCAAGAAAGCTTTCTGGAAGGTTCCCAACGCACACACACAAATCCCAGCACAAAAGGGACGTGCAGAGTGCAGGAGGGGGAGAGTGCGAGGGCCGAGGGTCTCAGCTCAGGCTGGGAAGTGAACGCGGGACAGGCCTCAAGGAGCTGCCCGCAGAGGCCTGAGTTAGCACTCTCGCTTGGGAAGCTTAAGAGAGTTCAGTTGAGCAAGCACCTCAGCCTTGGCGTCTGCAACACGTGCTCAGCTTTGGGGGGCTGCCAGTCTCCAAGGCGGCCCCACCCCAGACAACTGAGCGCCCTTAGCACTTTCATTCACCCTTTCAAGCTGGTTTCACTTCTCTATAAAGCAGATGGCAGTCACGGCAGCTAAGCCCTTGCTCCTCTGAGCATGGCCGGGGACCAGCAGCTGTAGTGTCCCCTGGGAACGTGTAGGAACGCATCTCGGCCCCAGCCCCGCCCCACTGATTCAGAAGCTGTTTTCCCAGCTCTCCAGGTGACCTGCGTGCACATCAGATGTCGATTGGTATGGGTCACACTCGCGGGGCTTTGCACGGGGTGCACTCGATTCACTGATTCAGCGCACCTGTACCAAGCACCCACTATGTGCCAGCCTCTGCGGCAAACTCGGGGCACCGATCCTGAACGCCTGCATCCCGGCCACTGGGAAATGTACTTTATAATGGCAGAGGGACGAACAGGCGAGATGAACACGCAAAACCTGGGAAAGGCTGGACGGTGTGGAGTAGGACAGAGAAGGACTAGCCTCGGAGGCTTACGACAGCAAGTGGGGTGGCAAGGAGGTGACACGTGAGCAAAGGCCTGATGGGGGTGAGGAACACGCAAAACCTGGGAAAGGCTGGACGGTGTGGAGTAGGACAGAGAAGGACTAGCCTCGGAGGCTTACGACAGCAAGTGGGGTGGCAAGGAGGTGACACGTGAGCAAAGGCCTGATGGGGGTGAGGAAGGTGTGTTCCTGGTGACCGCACAGCACACACAACGTCCCCGCAGCAGAAGCCTGCCCCATGTATTGGAAAGGTTGGCGAGGAGGCCATTGCGGCTAGAATAAAGTGAGTCAGCGGAAAGTGCTAGAAGGTGAGGCCGGGAGAAGTAAGAGCAGGTTGGAATGACCCAGGACTTTAAAAGGTGCTGGCTTGTCCTCCAGGCGGCAGGGACCGGTGGAGAGGGGCGGAAAGAAGTGGCTGACACGCACGTGGTAAGCCTCCAATCAAGGAGACCACCCAAGTTGTTGTCAGTGTTACTATATTCACAGCCTGTAGGAACACGCTGGAACCATCCTTGAGGTTCCAGCCCAGGTGCCCCTTCTGTAGAATTCCTGACTGCCAGGCTGGGCAGGGGTGGGGTGCAGCCTTCTGAAAGCTCTCAGGTGGGCTCGGCTGGGGAGCTGACCTCTGCTATTCAGATAGTATCTCAGAGCCTAGCACCTACTTGGCACCTAGCAGGTGCTCAATAAATATTTGTCAATCAAAGGAATGAATATCTACAAAGACTCAGGGATGTGAGCAGGGCGTGGGTGCGGGAAGGCTGGGGAAGTGGCTTGGAGGAGTGGCTGGAGTATTGTTGAAAGCAAACACCTGAGCTTTGTCCATTCAAGGTGCCCTCTGGAGCCTGACGCCCAGGAACAAGTGGGGTGGGGGCCGTCTCTGGTCGCAGCTGGGTAAGGTGACCCAGAGGCCACCAGGATTCTGTGCCAA
>VSMD01122446.1:0-11721 GCA_008750895.1 Mirza zaza
GAGGAGGGTGCGGAGGGAATTGAGAGATACCTGCAGTCATCCAAGCCCCCAGAACTAGAGCAGTGTGCCCCACGTGGCGGTGGAGGAGGGGGAGGGACAGGGGGTGGCTGTCCCCGCAGGTCCCGGGGATCCTGCCCGCGGGCGGAATGCGGTTGCCCGGAGTTGTTTCCAAGGCCGCAGGGCCGGGCAGGGCACGGTGAGAGTGGAGCCCTCGCACCAGGCTGGCGTTCTCAGCTCTTCCCGCCTCTCCGTGGGGGGACGAGTGGGTGTCGCAAGGGGACCAGAAGCCCGCTTGCCCGGCCACAGGCCGGCCGGCTCTCGATCCCCAACCCCCACGGAGCAGGAATTCCTCCCCCGCAGCCAGGGTGACTTCTGAACGGCAACTGGGGTTCTGGGGAACCTCCCAGGCGCTGGTGTCTGCACGGGACAGCTCTGCTTACGCCGGTCGTTCATTCCCCAGGGACACGTTTATATTTTTACATTGTGCCACGGGGGGGTAGGAGCGTCAGGAAGACAAGGGGACCTGGTCCTGGAGGGTGACCTTGGCGAGTTCAAGGGCATGGCCCTGGCCTGGCACACCCCGCGTGGGGAGCAGGGGTGCACCTGTCTGCTCCTGCCGTAGTCCACAGCAGTTTGTCTCCTCCTCCCACACGGAATGGTGCCGAATCCACCTGCCCTGCCCTGCCCGCAAGGTGCTGCGTGGCAGGCCATGTCGGTTCCGATGCTTTCAGCTGCCTGTGACAGAGCGCCCTACTTGGACAGGCAGTTCCAGAGTCACTTGCCACTGGGAGAGGGAGAGCTGGAGATTTGCACTTAATCTGTCCTGGACTCTGCCTGTGCATCCTTTCCAATGGCACATATTAGTCTGTGTCCTTTTGCTGCAGTAAAACATCACTGTGAGGACGGCAGCTTTGCTGAGCTCTGTGAGTCCTAATGAACCACTGAACCTGAGGGTGGCCTTGGGGACCCCGTACACAACAGGTGTCAGTGTCTGCTCAGAGGGATGCTGCAGGCTCCTCCAGGCCCTCTGCAGGGGTTTTCCCAGGAGTCTCATCACTACCCTTCAAGTCTGACTCCTGACCCTGCTCCGACAGGCTAGGCGACTTGCCCATGCTCACACAGCTTGGGACTGGAGCCCTGTCTGTCTGTCTGACCCCGAGTGCCTTCTTGTGTCTTTCCCTTGACTCTGGGGAAAGATTTCGGCCCATAACCACTTCTTGGGAGACGATTCCACTTTTCAACCCGTCGCTGTTGGTGGAGCTGCTGCTGACTCCCAGCCACCCCTCCCCACCGCCCGCCCACGGGGGTGCCACGTCTGTCCCCCCATGACCGACCACACCTGCTCTCTCTCGGTGGTGCTCTGGCTGCTGGGGCATCAGGGCTCTGCAGCCAGGCTCAGGGACACGTCGCTGTGTGCGTGCTTCAGCCCAAGGGACTGGCCGCCAGGGGCCGGCCCTCCCTTGCCCTTCCCAGGTGGGCTGGGTGGGAGTGGAGGGCTGTTTGAGGGGCGCTTTGCCCAGGCCCAGCCCGTGACACCTCGCCTGGCTCGGTTCTCACTCCCATCTGTGCCCGGCCCCAACACGCCACCCGCCCTGCCCTGCGGGAGTGCTCTGAGCACCCCATGCCTCCTGCCTTGGTCCTGAGGCTCCCTGCGCTGGGCCTGCCGTCACCCTGCCTGCAAGTCTCCCTGCTCAGGAGGCAACGCCTGCCCCCCAGGTGGCGTCTGGCCCTCCCTCCCCACTGCCGGCCCCTCCCTCCCAGGAGCACCCCACTCACTGACTGCCTGACCACATGGGGCTGTGACGGCCTGAGCTCCTCGTGGGCAGGACCTGGCCTGACTCCTGTCTGTGCCCCCTGCCTGGGGCCTGGCACGTGGAGGCTCTGGGGATGTTTGCAGCCGCACAAGTGAACACCGGACCGTCCTTCTCCACCTGGGGACCCTCTTCGTCCTTCCAGACCCAAGCTTCTTCCTGTGCTGGAGGATTCTGGTTGCCCTTGGCAACGTGTCTGTGATCTGAACAACCACACCTGCCTTGGCAGGAGGGGGTTTAGGGAGAGGGGTCCCCTCTGCTCTAGGCTTCTGGTCTGATCAGGTGTGCAAACAAGAGGTCCGACTTCGACCCATCTTGCCTATAAAAACACATTCTAAATTACCAATGCATTTGAATCAAGAAATTTCACACTGAAATCAGGATCTCGGGATTCTCCTGAAAACGAAAAAAATCAGAGGAGCTGGCAACAGTGGCCCTGTGTTGCCAATGCCCCGGCAGGGCGGGGAGGGGGTGGGCGTCCCCTGCTGTTGGCCGCCCCCTTCAGGAGGGGCCCCCACCAGGCCAGCCGCGCTCACACTGCTCCCTGCCTGGCCGCTGTGGGCTTGGAGCTTGCAGCCTCGCACCAGAGTCTCGCAGGTCGGGAGAAAGTGTCCAGGCCCAGGGCGGCCACTGCAGGGCCAGCGGTCCGGGGACGCAGGAGTCCCAAGAAGCTCACAGTTTTGCTGTGTGGCCTGAGGCATGGTGAGCCTCAGTTTCCCTGTTTGCACAGTCTTTAGTGTGTGTGAAGTACGGGGCCTCATGATCCCCAATGTCCTGCAGAGGTGCCCTGGGGGTCCTTTAGTGTCTCGGCCACTTCCCGCCCACTCTCACTGCCTCTCCCCGCAGAAGGCAGGGTCAGGCTGGCCCCGATCCGTGGTCACTTGGGGCTCACAGCGGCCCGTGCGGCAGCAGAGGCAGCAGCCTGTCCTGGCGCCGCCTCCTTGGCGTGTCCTGGCGTGTCTTGTCTCTGCTCCACGTGTTGCTTGCCTGCCGCAGTGGCCCGCCCTCGGGGGCAGGTGTCAGGCGTGTCCCTGCGTGGGCTAACGTGATGCCTGGCACCCGGGAGGCCCGGGGGTGTTCGCCGAGTGGCCGGGCAGGAGCCGGGCTGCAGGCCGCCAGGTCTGGCATCTGGGGCGGGGCTCCGCGGCTGCTCTGCAGGCTGCACAGCTCCAGCCGGGCTGGGTTGCGAGTGGGTCGTGACCCGTCTCGGAGTCGGGGAGTCTACACTCTTCTGCTCAGGGGCCCTGGACTGCACAGAACCAGATGCTGCTGTCCCTTGGCTTGGGCGAGCCCCTCCCCTCTCTGGGCTCCCCCATGCGGAGGGGCCAAGCAGCCCCTTTAAGCCTCTGTTATGGGCTGAACTGTGTCCCCGACCCCCCAAATTCCTATGTTGATGTCCTGGCCCCAGGTGCCCCAGACATGGCTATATTTGCAGATGGGGTCTTGACACAGGGAATTAGGGTCACATGAGGTCCTACGGGTGGGCCGTGCTCCATGTGGCTGGTGCTCTCATAGGAAGAGATTAGGACACAGACGCACATGGAGGGAAGACCACGGGAAGAGAAGACGCTGTCCACGGGCCCAAGAGAGAGGCCTCGGAAGGATCAACCCAGCCTGCACCGTGAGCTTGGACTTCTATTGTCTGCGCTGGCCTCCCCAGGCCCGCAGGGCCCTCCCACGGGCAGCGCATGCCAGGCTGCTCCTGGGGGACCTGGTCTTGAAGAGTGAGCAACCCCCAGGGGACCCCAGTTAAGGCCCAGCCTGCAGCTCCGTGCCAAGGCAGCCTCAGAAGGGCGGGAGAGCTTGCAGCAAGCTCACCATCCGTGCAGTCACTGGGGCTCAGGGCTCACTGGCCAGTGCATGGGGTGGGGGCCTGGGAGTCTCCGCTTTTAACCAGCCCCCTTGGAGTTCCGCCAACCGCAGGTGGGCTGGGCCTGCAGCGTGGGGCTTGACTGCTGGGCTTGGGGTTTACCTTCCGCTGCAGCAGCCGGTGGGCCTGCAGCTTCAGACTCCTCGGGGGTTCCTGGCTCCTCCTGCAGCTCTGGTTTCTTGAGCATCAAGGCCTTCTTGGTCTTGAGAATCTGATTTTCCTGCCACCATTTAAGCATCTTCATTCTAAGGCAAGGAGCCTTGTAGTGAATGCTGTGCTCAGCCTGACCCCTCACCGGCTCCCGGAAGGAGCCTGGGCTAGAGCCAGAAGACCGGGCTCCCTCCGCCTGCTGGTTCTGTGACCAGCACCCCTGCCCTGCCCCCATGAAATGGCATTTGAATCTGTGCTCTCTTGGCTTGGACTCCCTCCGCATGCAGCCTCTTTCCCGGCCTCCTGGCCTCCAGTCTGCCCCCCACCAGGCCCCAGAACCGGCCCTGCCCCTCCCCTGCTCACAGCCCTCCCATGGCTCCCCAGTGCCCAGGACAGAGTCCCAGTCCCTCAGTCTGGTGGCCCTTCATGACTGTGCCCTTCCTTTTGTAACCATGTAATGTCTAAAAATATACACTTTTTCTTTTGGACAGATCCTTTTGGGCACTTTTTTCTCCTAATATTTCCGGCACATTCCTGCATGTCAGTGCACGAAATGGCGCCTTGGTCCTTTTGACAGCCGTGCAGTGCTGCTGTGTGGACACACCAGGGACATACAACCGGGGCCCTTCCTCCCCCGCTCTGCTTCTGCAGGGCCTGCCCTTCTGCCCTACGCCCCTCAGAGCAGCCAGAGGGAGCTTTAAAGACCTGGCCACGTTCCTCCCCGGAGGGTGAGACTCTCCTTGCTTCTTCCTGCCTTGAGAGAATAAGATCCGAACCCCCATTTCCTGTCTGAAAACCTTCCCTCCACAAAAATGCCCCCAAATGCTGATGGCAGCATCACCCAGCAGATATGGGCTGGGATATGAGGGAGCACAGGATGGAATCAAGGGTGCACACATGGGGTAGGGGTGGGATGTGAGGGAGCACAGGATGGAATCGGGGGTGCACACACGGGGTAGGGCTGGGATGTGAGGGAGCACAGGATGGAATCAGGGTGCACGCACGGGGTGGGGGCTGGCTGCTCTTTGCTGGGTCGAGGGAGAAGAGGGCTGTTTCCTCGTCATAATAACCAGGGGTTTGGTACATGGTCCAGTGACAAGAGACGACAAGGCTTTGGGTCCACACCAGGTGGGGAGTTGGATCTGACACCCCCATATCAAGGGACACTAGAAAAAACAATATCATCATTGGCTAAGAGAATGACAAGGAAGCGTATCTATTTATGCCTGGGCTCTGGATTGAAAAGAATTTTTGGTTTTGTTGAGACACAGTCTTGCTCTGTTGCCTGGGCTAGAATGCCGTGGTGTCAGCCTAGCTCACAGCAACCTCAACCTCCTGAGTTCAAGCAATCCTCCTGCCTCAGCCTCCCAGAGTGCTAGGATTATAGGTGTGAGCCGCCGTGCCCAGCAAATTTTTTTTCTTTTTAGAATTTGAGGCCACGGGCATCCCTTTACAGAGACTTGGGTCAGAGAGCCCCAGGTGAGCAAGGAAGGCAAACCTGTCCGGGTGGGCAAGTCACACAAAACCCGTTTGGGAAGGCCCCACCCACCACACCGCCCACATAAGGCTCACAGGCAGAGTCCCACTGAAGAGGAACTCGTCCCAAGGTAACAAAGCACATGAGGAAATAACCTTCCAGGATTGAGGACAAAACCCAGATTTGTCACCAGCGCCATCGAGGCTTCGCCCGGTCCGGGCCCTCGCCCTGAGCTCCAGCCACGTCGGCCCCACTGGGCTCTTGGACTCTCCAAACCTCTGCCCCCTGGGAGCCTGGGAGCTTCGGTTCTCTCTGTCTGGCCACTCCGCTCCCACTCTGTGTGCTCCTTCGGGTCTCAGAGCAGACACCTAAAGCCTGCCCCCCACGCCCCGCCCTCCCTCCCAACTCCTCGCTCTCCTCTGGGCACTTCCTGACATTGCCGCTGCATCTTCCTGCGCCTGTCCCCCAGGGCCTGGTCCACGCTACCAAGACCATCTAATAATGCAATTCTTTTGAAAATGTTTGAAAAGGCAATACATTAAACATACATCAATAAACACATGACTCGATTAAAGTGATACAGGTTGAGTGTCCCTTATCTGAAATGCTTGGGACCAGAAGCGTTTTGGATTGTAGAATATTTTATATTATACTTACCAGCTGGGCATCCCAAATCCCAAAATGCAAAATCCAAAATGTTCCAATGAGCATTTTCTTAGAGCGTCGTGTCAGCGCTCAAAGACGTTTGGATTTTGAAACATTTTGGATGTCAGATTTTCAGGTTTGGGATGCTCGACCTGTAAGAGGAACAGCCATGACTGGGTTCATTCACACGCGGGCAAAAACAACTGTGTTAGGACAGCCACTTGGGACCAACAGCAACCGTAAATGACCCTCGAGTGTAGGACATATCTCAGTTTCAGAGGTGACAGAATGTGAAATAGCTTGCACACTAGAATTGATAAAATTCCATAGAGCAGGCGTCCTCAAACTACGGTCCGAGGGCCACATGTGGGTGGTTTTTCCCGTTTGTTTTTTTTACTTTAAGATATGTGCAGTGGGCATAGGAATTTGTTCATAGTTTTTTTTTTTTTCAACTGTAGTCCGGCCCTCCAACAGTCTCAGGGACAGTGAACTGGCTCCCTGTTTAAAAAAGTTTGAGGACCCCTGCCATAGAGCATGTCCTGACAGTAGAATGGGAGTTGGGAGAAGGGAAAATAGAGTTAAACTGATTCGAGATCTTTCTATTATCTGGAAGGAGGATAGAGGTTTTAATTAATTTGGACTTTGATAACCGAAGTACACATGTTGTCATTTCTGGGTAATCAGTAAAAACATATAAAGAAAATATTTAATCACCTAATTTTTAACTAATAGAAAGGAAAAACAATGGATTATAAAAATACCCAATCAATCCAAAAGAAGGCAAGAGAAGAGAAATAAAAAAACATAAGAAACAAACTATATGGCATATTCAAATCCAGATGCAATAGTAATTATATTAAGTAAATCCAATGAAAAGATTACCAGACTGAAAAAAGTCAAATTATATGCTGTTTATAAAACATATATCTGAATCTTAAGGTCTCAGATTGAAAGCAGATGTGATAAGAAAAAAAAAATCTAGCAGAGCTATACTAATACCTGAAAAAATGGACTATGAAAAAGAAAAACTGTGTCTGATATCAGGAAGATATACACATTTTTAAACAGACTTAAAGCTAATGACATACCTCAAGATATGTAAAGCAAAAACTGACAGAATTTCAAGAAGAAACAGACAAATCCACAATCATTGTGGGATATTTTAAAACACATTCTCCTATCATTAGAGCAAGGAAGCAAATAAATCAGTGTAAATAGAGAGTTAAACAGCATGATTCACAAATTCAATTTAAAGAATATATGTGTGTGTGTGTATATATGTATACACACACACACATATTTACTTCATTCAACAAGTGTAGAATACATATTCTTTTCAAGCCCACATGAAATATTAAAACTAAGCAAAAAGTATGCCACAAATAATATAAAGATTTGAAATCATGCGTAGCATATTTTCTGACCTTCTTGGATTTAAGCTAGAAATAAGAAAAAGAGGACTATTGGACAATATTGATCTGCCTTTTAGAAAACCTCATGGGTCAAAAATCACAATGAAAATTTGAAATATTATTTAGCCAAATGATAATAAAATGACTTATATTAAAATTTGTGAGACGCAGCTAAAGTCATGCTTAGAGGGAAGTTCATAGCCTTAAACACAAATATTGGAAAAGAAGAATGGCAGAAAGTTAATGATATAAGAGTCCATTTGAAAAAGGCAGACAAAGCAAAATAAAGTGGAAGAAAGTATGAGAAAGGAAATGACATTGATAAATGTAGCAGGCGTTGGGAAGGGCTTGCCGAAGAATCTGAACTTGGATACTCACACAAGGAGGACGAGGAAGAAGAGCAACAGTGCGACTGCAATGGCTCCGTACACGACGCCCTGGAGCAGGCCTTTCCTGAACACACTTGAAGCGGATTTCTCATCTGGAATCAGGGCAGGGAGAGTGGCTTTTCTCCGGAAACTCTAAAGTCCGGGCTACAGCTCTACTCTTTCCCCTGGCCGTGCCGGCCTCATCCCATCACTAGGCCCTGCATGCTCGCCTGGTATCAGGAAGATCCTGGAAGTATGGACTCCATATCGGTTCTTCCCCTCACAGCGAAGTCTCATGACCATTTCTGGCTCCCCGAGGAGGCTGATGGTGCTGTTGGCCCATGGGGCACGCGTGATGGAGGTCACCCGGCGGACGTTGTCCATGCTGTTCACATCCACGAGGGCACTGCCCACCCACCACTGCACGGAGGGCGTGGGGACCCCCTGGAAGGAGCAGCTGCACTGCAGCGTCGGCTCCAAAGAGCAAGAGGAGTGAAGCAGCCTGGCAGGTGCTGAGGGAGGGAGGGTCGGGAGTCAGCAAGGCATCCTGACCTCCTTCCCCACCTCCTCCGAGACCCAGCCTTCTCCTCATTTGCTGTTCACAGGGAGCTTCAGGAAGCCTTTCTGGAAGTCCAGAGGGGACTCCGAGCAGGTCTCCTCCTCTGCCTTTGACCCTGGGTCAGCTCTTACCCCTGGCCTCTCAGCCCCAGAGGTCGGGGAGGACATGGCTGCTCCCCAGCCTTCTTCCCGCCCTGACCCAGGCCTCTGTCTTGGGCCCATCATTTCTCCCCTGCTCCCACCAGCACTCACAGTCCACTTGGCGCTTGACCATGCTGCCTCTGGTGACGTCAGCTAGGGAGAAGTTCAAGCGACATCTGAGGGTGGTGCCTCGGGCTTCAGGCTTTGGGGTGAGGTGCGGCGCTGAGGAAGGGGAGTTGCTGGGGACACCTGCGGTGGAGGACATGGCGGCCCTTTTCGGGAGAGGAAGGGGCTTTGGTTTCTCTGCAGGTACCTTTGACAGTACAGTTCAAGGTCACAGGCTTCCCAGCTGCAAGAATCTCTGGGATGCGGAGCTCGGGATCTTGAGTCAGGTCTACAGGAGAGAGGAGGAGCTGGGGACAAGGAGCGCTCACGGACACTTCCCTGCTGCACCGTGTTTCCAGGTTGCAAAGCGCCTCCCCACCCATTAGCTCCTTTGGAAACCCCCACCTTCCCAATAATCTATGGCGCCTGGGATTGGTATTGTTGGGTGTTTTTTTCTTTTTTTTTTTACAAAGATTTATATTTATTGAACACTGGTGATACAGTGGAAAATCGGAAATCGTCTTTTTGATTAGTAAGTTGCATTCTAATGAATCTTGGTCCAAGGTTCTTGCCCCTACTCTACAGTATTGACTGGCTGCGACAGTTATTTAGGCCTGTCACTGTATTTCCCTGTGTGGAAGGGGCACACCCCATGGACCAGGTGAGCAAACCAAAGGGGCTTACTTAAGGTGGTGGAGCATGAACCTGAGCTCTGGTCAGGCTCGGGGGCCTGGGCTCTCCCCCAGGTCAGTGGGGAAGCCACGGAAATCACGGAAAGGCTTTGAACCACGAGGCACAGGCTTGGGTGCTCCGAAGGTCTCCATGGGTCTGCACTGAGGAGGAGGCAACGGTCCAGGAGAAAGATGACGAAGGCTGGGCTGGAACCTTAGCTACGGGGGGGTGGAGAGAAGGCCATGTGTGCTTAGGAGGGTAGTTGAGAAATGAACGTTTCTGTGGCTGACGGCAGCAACTCCAAACTCCCCCACCTCGCACTCGAAGCCCTCCATGATTTTTCCCCCCGCTTTCTCTTTCTCCCCTGCCCCCTGGCCCCCCACCCCTGTCACTCTTCCCATGGCAAAGAGAGAAAGGTACCATTTCTACAGACACTCCCCACATCCTACCTCTGAATGACTCAGGCCACCCGCTTATCATGGCGTCCTTCTGCACGTCTGTCCTCCGCCACATCCAAACCCTCCCTCCTTCCAAGTCCAGGTCAAGGGTCACCTTCTCCTGGAAGTCCCTTCCTGGGCCTCCACAACCAGAAGGGAGCCTCCTCCCTCAGACTGGCTTCCACACCCCGTCTGTCCATCTCTTCTAGGACAGCGTCCCAGGTGGACCCTGAGAGCTGCCTGCCTGATGTCCACCCTCCCCTTCCTCCTTAGTATTTCAGATTTGTTCAGGCGATCAAGTCCCAAGTTTGGGGAAAAAAAATATCTGTATGTCCTTTACATCTAGGGGTGGCCACGTGGCACAGTTCTGGACGGTGAGCAAAGTAGAATAAAATTCTATCAAGTTATTATCAGCAAATAAAGGGCTATTCAGCCTCCCTGCCCTTTTCTTGCCATCATAATTGAGCTCTGAAGGCTTTTTTGCTTTTTGCATATAACAATACTAGCTAACAGAATTCCAGGGCCTGGTTTATAAAAAAGTAAGTTTTCATAATAAAGTACATGAGTCTCGGAAAGAGTGGAAGCAAATGTTTCCTTCCCCTGAAGCAATAAATCAAAAGATATTGTTCTTTGTCATCAAATGGTTCAAGGAATCTGCTTTGATACTATACAAAACTAAGAATCTTTGTGAGCACATCGTTTATGTTCTGCTCTGCAATGTAGTTTTCTATGAATGTTCATGATGATTGCTGACTTGTTCTCGTCTTTGTTAATACAAAGCTGCCCTTGGGAGAACAATTTAAACAAAGCAGACTTATGAGACCCCAAAGATGTTAGAAATTGTTCCCTGTCTTATGAAAACGATCTCCAAAACAAAATTCTGATGGGTTGTCTTACTAGTTGATTTTTTGCTCTGGTAATAACAAGATTGTCTCTGACACCTCTGTTTTCCTAAGTTCTACCCCTGTCTGCAGGACTGCACTCTTCTCTTCTTCCTCATGAACAATGCAAAAATGAAACCTTTGAGTTTGCTAGATTTATTATTAAGCAAATATGTTGAGAGACTTGTGTACTTAAAATACCAAATATAAGAGGCTATTGGCGAGAGAGTTTGGGGAGTTCTGCTTTTCTGATACTGGCAACACCACTGCTTTCTCCTTCCTCCCTGGAAGTCGGATGTGATTATGGAGGTGGAGCAGCCACCTGGCGATCATGAGGTAACCATACTGATGAAAGCCAGAGGTTTGGGGGCGTTGCTGAGAGCAGCATAGGGAGCCTGGCTCCCAGCGCCTTGGGGAGCTGCTACCACAGCACAGCCCACTGCCATGTTCCTCTGCATGTGGCTGTCACACAAGTTGGGGAACTGATGGAATGTCTTTCTGGGAAATCTATTCAGGAGTGAACTCCTTCAGGGAAGGCCCTACATCGAATAGACTTTTGTGTCCTCCACAGTGCTGAGAAGGGTCCTTGTCGGATAAATATTCACTGGGGGTGGGCGGGTGGGACGAACAAGCACAATTTTTTCCTGGTTTGTGAAAAGGATTCACTTGGAATTGGGTCGTCTGAGTTGGAGCCTCAGCTGTTCTCTGTGCCCGGCACGGCTTTCAGGCTCACCCAGGGGACACTCCCAGCCATGCTGTCCCTTGCTGGTGCCACTGGGGAGGAAATCATGAGTACTTCCCTAGCTTCCCTTGCAGTGAGGGTGGCCATGTGACACAGTTCTGATCCATGCATCGCAAATCAAAGTCTGCTGGGGCTCTGAAAAGATTTTTAAAACTCATCCTTATGGAGGTGCAGTTTATGTCTAATAAAAGGCATCCGTTTTACGGGTGCAGTTCCACACATGTTGACAAATGAATGCACATATTTAATCACCATCTCAGCCAAGATACAGAACACTTCTACCAACCTCTATTTCTGTTGCTAGCATATAGAAATCCAGTTGGTATCTTGACCCTTCTGAACTTACTCACCAATTCTAGTAGCTTTTTTGCAGATTCTTTGGGATTTTCTATGTAGAAAATCATGTTATCTGTGAATAAGGACAGTTTTGTTTCTTCTTTTACAGTCTGTAT
>VSMD01122448.1:0-19999 GCA_008750895.1 Mirza zaza
GGTGTCTGCAGGTCCCTCCGCTTGCTGGGGAGCCCACCAGCAGTCCGGGATGCAGGGGAGGGGAAACGGCAGATCCACCTACCCTTCCCGCTGGTCTCCGGGCTGCTCCGGGGGTCCCAGCCTCCAGTTCTCCTCCTCGACCTCCTCCCGTGGAGTCTCCCGTGGTCTCAGGTACTCCTCCTGCCGACCCTCATCCGATGTAGGCTCGTCTTCTTGCTTCTTTCTTCTAATTTCTGCTAGAATCTGTCTTTTCTGCAGAGACACTCTGTCTGGCGGTGTTTCTCATCCGCCATCTTCTGGGCGGGGCTGGAAAGTAAAACTTTCTAGATGATGTTTTTGCCTAAATAGAAAATCTCAAATAATCCAGAAAAAGGTCCAAGAACTTAAAAGTGAGTTTATCAAGATTTTAGGATATGAAATCAATATACAAAAAGCATTTGTAGGCGGGGTGCGGTGGCTCACACCTGTAATCCTACCAGTCTGGGAGGCCGAGGCGGGTGGATTGTTCGAGGTCAGGAGTTCGAAACCAGCCTGAGCAAGAGTGTGACCCCATCTCTACTATAAATAGAAAGAAATTAATTGGCCAACTAATATATATAGAAAAATTAGCTGGGCATGGTGGCGCATGCCTGTAGTCCCAGCTACTTGAGTGGCTAAGGCAGCAGGATTGCCTGAGCCCAGGATTCTGAGGTTGCTGTGAGCTAGGCTGACATCATGGCACTCACTCTAGCCTGGGCAATAAAGCGAGACTCTGTCTCAAAAACAAAACAAAACAAAACAAAAAACAAAAAAGCATTTGTATTTCCAAACAATAGCATAAATAATTGGAAATGAAAATTAAAAATTAGTACCTATAATAATAACTAATTTATTAAGACCTGTATTTGGAAAAGTACAAAACACTGATGAAATAAGGAAAGATCATTGTTGGAGATTAGAAGATTTAATAGAGTTAATACATCAGTTCTCTGCAATTTGATATATAGATTTGATGCAATTCCAATCACAATCCCAGAAGGTGCTTTTGTGTTTATTGACACACTGATTTTAAAATTTATATGGAAAGGCAAAGAAGTAGAATATGCAATACAATATTGAAAATGAACAAAATTGGAGGACCCACACCACCTGATTTCAAGCCTTACCATAAAGCCACAGTCGTCAATACAATCAAGTATTGATGAAGAGATAGACACACAGATCAATGAAATGGAAAAGAGACTTCAGAAATAGACTCACAAAAATACGGTCAGTTGATTTTTGAAAAAGTTACAAAGACAGTTCAGCAGAAGAAGGACAGCCTCTTTAAAACCAGTGCTCAGGGAGGTGCGGGGACTGCTCCGCTAGAGGAAGCAGCGTGGGCTCCACCGCCGCGTTCCAATCGGACCCTCTGGCCCAGCTTGACCTGGTCTGGCCCGCCCAGGCTCAGCAGCTGCCGGGCCACGGCTCCCGATGGAAATCATATGACATAGAGTATTTGGGTGACATCTGCCTGAAAGATGTTCAAGTACAGAAGACAAAAATACTAATGCATTCTAGAAAGCGGTAAAGTTTGGGGGGAGGAGGAAAAAGCAACTGCTTTCCTGATCTGTAACTTGGCTGGATGCTAAGATGTCCGTGGACATGCCTAGTCAGGGGTCTGACAGCAATGAAGAGGACTATGACCCAAATTGTGAGGAAGAGGAGGAGGAAGAGGACAAGGACCTTGGGGGCATAGAGGACTATTATGTGGGAGTAGCCAGTGATGTGGAGCAGCAAGGGGCGGCTGCCTTTGATCCTGAGGACTACCAGTTCGCCTGCTAGACTTACAAGGAGTCCGAGAGTGCCCTCAAGGAGCTCATGACCAGCTTAGCCTCTGTCCTGAAGGTATCTCATTCAGTTGCTAAACTTATATTAGTTAATTTCCACTGGCAAGTCTCAGAGATATTGGACGGATGCAAGTCCAATTCTGCTCAACTGCTAGTTGAGGCTCGAGTTCAGCCTAATCCATCAAAGCATGTCCCCATAGCCCATCCTTCTCACCACTGCACAGTGTATATGCAGTTTGTGTGGAAGGAAAGCCTGCTCTCTCTGGCCTGTCAGCACCAGTTTTGTCGCAGCTGCTGGGAGCAGCATTGCTCAGTACTTGTCAAGGATGGCGTGGGTGTGGGAGTCCCTTGTATGGCTTAGGACTGTCCACTCTGTACACCAGAGGACTTTGTGTTTCCGTTGCTTCCCAACGAAGAATTGAGAGAGAAATACAGGCGCTATCTCTTCAGGGACTATGTGGAGAGTCATTACCAGCTCCAGCTGTGCCCTGGCGCAGACTGCCCCATGGTTATTTGGGTACAGGAGCCTAGAGCTCGCTGAGTGCAGTGCAATCGGTGCAACGAGGTCTTCTGTTTCAAGTGTTGTCAGGTGTATCACACCCCTACAGACTGCGCCACAATCCAGAAATGGCTCACGAAGTGTGCAGATGACTCTGAAACGGCCAGCTACATTAGTGGTAACACTAAAGATTGTCCCAAGTGCAACATCTGCATTGAGAAGAATGGAGGCTGCGATCACATGCAATGCTCGAAATGTAAACACGACTTCTGTTGAATGTGTCTAGGAGATTGGAAGACTCATGGCAGCGAGTACGAATGCAGCTGTTACAAGGAGAATGCTGACATTGTCAACCAGAGCCAGCACGCTCAGGCCAGGAAAGCCCTCAGGAAGTACTTATTCTACTTTGAGAGGTGGGAAAACCATAACAAAAGCTTGCAGCTAGAGGCACAGACATACCAGCGGATTCATGAGAAGATTCAGGAGAGGGTTATGAACAATCTGGGGACATGGATCGACTGGCAATACCTACAGAATGCTGCCAAGCTCTTGGCCAAGTGTCGATACACCTTGCAATCAATACACCTACCCATATGCATACTACGTGGAGTCTGGACCCAGGAAGAAATTGTTTGAATACCAGCAGGCTCAGCTGGAGGCTGAGATCGAAAACCTCTTATGGAAAGTGAAACGTGCAGACAGCTATAACAGAGGGGACTTGGAGAACCAGATGCACATAGCGGAGCAGCGGAGGAGAACCCTACTGAAGGATTTCCATGACACCTAACTGTGACATGGATGTGCTGGGGTGAGGAAGATGTGGCTGCAACGTCTCCCAGCTGCCATACTGCATGCTGCAGGCTCTGCCTTTCACGACCCCAGTCAACAGCCAGCGCCCCACTCCTGAGAGACATGGGCAACACCTCTTAGTCAATTTCTGTTTTCTTCTCATCTTTTCACTTTTTGTTTCTACCAGGGTAGAGGCCATGCCGAATTAACCCCTTTTCCGGACTTTTAATTTTCTCCTGGATTGTTATCAAGAGGGAGGGAGAGTTTTTTCTGAATGGCTATTAATAGTATTAGATTAGATCATTACAACTTATGTAATTTTCAAAGATTGTACAATTATACAAAAAAAAGGCAAAACATTGGATAACACAGAGCCCTTTAAAAAAATAAATTGGCATTGGAGTGTTAAAAAAACCAAAAACTGGTGCTTGAACAATTGGACATCCATGTGCAAAAAAAAAAAAAAAAAAAAAATGAACCTTGACCTATATGTCACAGTTTATACAATATTAACTCACAATGGATAATAGACTTAAATGTAAAGCATAAAACTTTTGAAGAAAATCTAGGAGAAAAATCTTCCTGAGCTTGAGTTCCCTAACGGTTTCCTATGTATTGACACCAAAAGTAAGATTTACATGAGAAAATATTGATAAATTAGACTGTCATAATTGAAACTTTTGCCAAGTCAAAGTTACTGTGTTAAGAGAATGAAAAGTCACAGGTTGAGAAAAAAAATTTGGAAATCATATATTTGACAAAGGCCTTGTACTTAGACTATATAAAGAACTCTCAAAACTCCATTATAAAAAAGCAAAAAAGCTCAATTTTTTAAACAAGCAAATTTCAACAGACTCTTCATCAAATGAGGCACAAATGGCAAGTAAGTGCATGGACAGATTCTCAACATCATTAGGATTTAGTCATTAGGGAAAGGCAAATTAAAATCTCCATGAGATATACCATATACCCATTAAAATTACTAAAATTGAAAATACACAAACAGCTGACAATATCAAGTCTCGATGAAGCTGCAAAACAGCTGGAATCTCATACATTGCTGTGGGAGTGTGAAATGGTACAGCCATTCCAGAATAGTTTGACACTTTCTTGTAAAATTAAACATTTACCTTATGATTCAGCCATCCCATTCCTGGCTGTTTACCCTAGAGAACTGAAAGCTTATGTTCACACAAAAAGCTGTGTGAGAATTTTTATGGCAGCTTTACTCATAATTGCCCAAAAGTGGAACAATGCTAGTGTTCTTTAATGAGCAAATGGATAACCAATCTTTGGTACATGGTGCAGCAGTCACTACTCAGCCACGTAAAGAGCGAACTATCAGACACATTTAACAATGCGGACGAATCACAAGGCCATTATGCTAAGGGAAAGCACCCAGACTCACCAGGTTACATACTGTGTGTTTCCATTTATATGTCATTCTGGACCAGCTGATGGTAAAGGGATGGGGGGAGACTAGTGGCTTTTTATGGTTACTTCTGTGGGGGATGGGGGGGTGAAGTGGGGGGTTGTCTGAAAAGTCAGCCTGAAGAAGTTTTGGTGACTGATGGAACTTTTCTGTATCTTGATTTTGGTTGTGGTCATGTGTCTCTATGCATTTGTTAAAACTCTTAGAAGTGTACATCGAAGGAGTATTGTATGAAGATTAAAAAGTTAAACTTTAAATAGTAGTAATATGGTTTAAGGCTGGCACTCACACAGAGGCAGAAAGCTGGGAAGGCACCTCCCAACTATCCCCTATGCCCCCTGCTCCAGTGGGGACATCTCTCCTTTCAGAACAGTGTGCAGACACCTGGTCAAGTGCATGCTGTTGGCATGGTTAGATAGCAGGGGAACACGAGAGGATCTGGCCTGGAGAAAGCCGCAAATGACTAGAGAGGACAGTTAGGGAGGAATCAAATATGCAAAAAGGGCAAAAGTGGCCTCCTTAAATTCTCAGAAATCAAAGGAGGAAATGATTGGTTCCTGTATTTGCAAGTACTGGATTCATTTGTCAAATGTGTGTGTGTGTGTGTATAGCATGTCCCAAGTCTTTATATAGTTTAAGCTTCACTAACTTCAGAAAAATACATGCTATAAATTTACCCCCCAAGACCATTTGACATTTAATTATATATGTTTAGACTTCTTTCAGCTTTGTGGATGTTGAATAATGAATTATTAGTTTTAATTATTTGAGTCAGCCACTCTGATTGGAAATAGTAAAGGCTGACTTTAAAACAAAAAAATTGCTATTCAACATTCATAAAACTAAATAAGTGTAAAAGAACTTTAGCTTTTATATCTGGGTTAGTGTAAGGCAAAATATTCTGTAGCTAACCTACATTTGAGGACATGTGTGATCCAGAGCGTATAGATGTCTGGCAATGAGCATAAATTCCAGGGAGTATTTCAGACTTTCTCTGTCCAAGTCAAGGGCTCTGCACAGTAACAAGGGACTCAGGTAATATCTGGATGGCGGATGAAACCAACAGAAAATTTCACTGAGGCAAATGTATGATATGCAGAAAGGGTGGAGTTGGAAAACAGGATGGCAGGGGAAGGTAGAGGGACCCAGGGGACCCAGGAGGGACAGCAGGATCTGCTGGGCTGGTGGGGAAGGGGCTGTGCCACACCTTCCTCTCATTGTCCCCTCCCCACCCTCAGAAATATTTTGAGACTCCCCTGTGCTCTGTGATGCAGGCCTGGGACTGTATATATGCCGGCCTGGGTACCCTCAGCTCTCAGTTGCTTGAGGCAGCCCTGCTCTTCAGCCATGGAGAACATTCTTTCTTTTTTGAACAGCCATCCTGAG
Source organism: Mirza zaza (assembly GCA_008750895.1). Lineage (NCBI taxonomy): Eukaryota > Metazoa > Chordata > Mammalia > Primates > Cheirogaleidae > Mirza > Mirza zaza. The sequence continues at coordinate 5,915 of VSMD01122448.1, forward strand.
CCATGATGGAGCTTACACTCAGCTGTTTTGAATTTGGATCCCCAATTCACCTTTCCAATTGGTTTGGGGTTACTCTTCGTGTACCTGACGTACCTGGTGTTGGACTCATTTTTGGCAACAGCCTGGGACAGTGAAGACACCCTAAAGGTAGGGCACACCCAGGAGAGATCCTTCGTTGTGGGTTCCCATCCCGAGTCCCGCATTGCTAAAAGAGTTTGGTCGCCTTACGGACTGATAGAACGTCACTCATCTAGGAGCAGAGGTCTGGCAGGGCCAGGGGTTCAGGAGGACGAAGGTTTCCACCTGAGGCTCACAGGCTACCTGTCTGGGTGGGGTGGAGGGCTCCAGGATAAAACCCCAACACAGTGACTTCGTGGCCCTGGATTGGCATATTTAGAATGTGTGGGTTCTCTGAAGCTCTCCTGACACGTGACCTGGAGTCACAGTCCCATGTCACATGTCACTTGACCAAGCCTTCCTTCATGTTGGGCTGATCAGGAGAGCAATGCCGAGAGCCTCTGAGCTCTGTCCCCAGGATCCAGGGCCCTGTGAGGGCAGATGTGACCGTTGTTATGGGTGGATAGTGAGTGGCTGCACTTCCTGGAGAAGAGGAGGGAGAGAAGCCAGTCCCAGCCTCTCACTCTTTTCCTTTTGTTCTCAGCCTCAGGGTGGAGGGAAGATGAAAGGGCAAGGTGGGATGCGGAGAGGTAAGGTTCCCCTGTCTGACCTGAGCTCTCAAGGTGGGCTTTCCTGCTCCTTCTGTGATGTCCAGGGCCCCTGATCCCTGAGGGTGTCAGTTGCTGGACAGTCTCTCTGGGAAAGCAGAGCCCTCAGAGCAGGCTCACGGAAGGCAGCATGACCCGGGACACTTCTCAGGTGCCTGCTCTGCCCTGGGTGGTGTGAAGGAGGGATGGAGCTGGGGACGGTGCTGCCCACAGGTGGCCGTGGAGGTGTGGAGGAGGGACTGCCTCTTCTGGAGTCAGAACTCCTGTCTCCTGACCGGGTGTCGCACTTTCACTTCCTGGGCGCAGCTTCCTCTCTGAGGCAACCACTGAGGTCTGTGCTTCTCGTGGTGGTTTTGAGCATCGTGTGGGATAACGTGTGTGACAGTGCTTTATGAATGAGGCCACACACACACGTGAGCCTTGTTAATATTTCCTGTTGACCGTGTGACCTTGTCTGCTGACTTTCGGGCTACCAGAGTTTGCTATCCCAAGGGTCTGCCATAAAGGGACTCCTGTACGGTCCTTATGCGTCTGCCTTCCTCGCATGTCACCTCCTCTCCTGCTTTCCCAGGTAGGAGGAGAATTAGCCAGAGGGAAGCAGAGGAGGAAAGGAGGATGCTTACCATCCTCACCAGGTGATTAATCTTTCCCCTTCTAACCCGGTCCCTGTAGAAAGCATGTTCTAGGCATCTCAGGGATTCAGCACCCCCTGCTGCAGTCATGGGAGGGGTTGCCGTGGGAATGGGCATGTGAACAAAGGCTGGGGCAGAGGCCGCAGAGTGTACTGTGAAGTCGTGGGTGGGGCAAGGTGAGGGGCAGCAGCTTCAGGTGGCCCCACCCTGGCTAGGCTAGCAGCCCCCTCTCCTTGTGCTGGTCCTGGCTGCAGCTTTGTCCCTCCTGTCTTCTGCAGCTCCTTTGGTGAGGATGACGACATAATGAGTTTTCGTCGAGCTCTATGTCCGGACCCCTTCTGCTGCATGTGTATTAGGGCGACTAGTGACATCATGAACGTGCTGTTCCAGGGGACCCTGGAAGATCCTGCTCCATCCAGGTCACATTCGGAGTCTGAAGTTTCCCCGACAGCATCGTCCTACAGTTTATCCTCTAGCCCCTCGACAAGCCCTCCCCGTCCAGGAGAACTGACACCTGCTTCTGTGCCCGAGCCTTCACCTGCCACCTCCATTCTCTTACCTGCCCTGGTGACCCCTTTACCTGCGTCCCTTTCACCCACCCTCACCACTGGGTGACTCTGCCCCAGAGCCTTACCAGTCCCCACCCCAGCTGCTTGCCTTTCCCTTTGCCACCACGTCGGAGCCCCCCAGGACCCCTCCAACTCCACGACTCCCTTCTGTAAACTGATACAAAGAGCCCTGACAGTCTCCTTCGAGCCCGTTGCTCTCACTGAGCAGCAGCTGTGTGTGTCCATGGCTTCCTGATTCAGTAAATTGTTAAATATCTTTTGCTTAGTTTGGCCTCCACTGTTGAAATCAAAGAGTTTTGTCAACATCTGCTCTTTGGGCCTCAGTTTTTCCTGGAGGATCACAATGTGCCACGTGTATCACGGAATGAAATTTTGACTGAGAATCTGCTATTTTTATAGAATCAATAGTCTCTTAGAACTTCATTTCAAATATACTTTATGTGTTCATGACATAAGGCAATTATTATCTCTATGAAAACACTTCATGAATAAATGCCCATGCTTATCCCTCTGAATAAATGCCCATGCTTATCTGCCTATCTAATGATATTTTTTGGTGTGGAAATTGAGAGTAATGGGGAAAGTATACAGTCAAAAAGATTCTGGAAATAGAGATACTTCCTAATATTCTTTGCTGGGCAAAGGAAATAACTAATAAAAGTTTGATGTTCTAGGTGCATAGGGTTGAGATTGGGAGCAAAATCTTTTGGATTAGAATTATATAATATTTAAATTCCCACATAGAACAATTAGTCTATTTACAAATCAGTGAATAGAATTTGCTCAAATATAGATTATATACATATCTATATGCACACACACACTTTTTAATGATTGAATTTGTTCTATTAAAGAGAATGTTTATTTTAGAAAAGGAGAAAATAAAAATTCATTAACATTATTTAGCACCTATTATATAGGAGTCATGCTCAAAATATAGCAGTGAACAAGACAGATGTATTTTTTCCTCTCATGGAGATTAAATTTTAGTGGTGTAAAAAGAAAACAAAAGTAGCCATAGTCTCCAACCTCTCTGAAAGAATGTGGTGAATATTTCAGTGCATTTCCTTCCAGCATATGTTGGAGTGTGGTGTGTGCATATGTAACACAGTTGGAATCATCCTCTGCCTGCAGTTTTGAATTCTCATTATTTCCTTTAGCTTTTTATGTTGAGTCTAACCTTAAGCCACTTAACATTCCTCAAAACATTATTTTTAATGGCCATTAATAGTAAGTCATATTTATTTACCTTTAAAATTTTTTTCATTACAACACTATGAGGAGTAGTTTTGTCCATAAATATTTGTCTAGACCTTGACTATTTAATTAAGATACAGTCTTAGAAATGAAATGAATGGTTTAAAAGACAGGAACATATGAAAGAGTCTTTGAAATAAATATTGAAATTTTTTTCCAGAAAGAATATATTAGCTTCCTGCCAAAGATGGGTTAGAAAATGCTTATCTCATTTTGCCTTTGCAATCATTAGGTATTTTTTTATTTCAGCATATTATGGGGGTACAAATGTTAAGGTTACATGTGTTGCCTTCCCCCCCTTTCTCTCTCCCCCGAAGTCACAGCTTCAAGCGTGTCCATCCCCCAGACAGTGCACATTGCACGCATTATATATGTATGTGCCCATCCCCTCCTCCCCCTCCCATCTGCCTGACGCCCGAAAATGTTATTCCTATATGTCCACTTAGGTGTTGATCAGTTAATATCAATTTTCTGGTGAGTACATGTGGTGCTTATTTTTCCATTCTTGGGATACTTCACTTAGTAGAATGTGTCCCAGCTCTATCCAGGAATATACAAGAGGTGCTATATCACCGTTGTTTCTTATAGATGAATAGTCCTCCATGATATACATATACCACATTTTATTAATCCTCTCATGTATTGATGGGCACTTGGGTTGTTTCTACATCTTTGCAATTGTGAATTGTGCTGCTACAAACATTTGAGTGCAGGTGTCTTTTTTGTAGAGTGTCTTTTGTTCTTTTGGGTAGATGCCCAGTAATGGGATTGCTGGATCAAATGGTAGATTTACTTGTATCACTTTAAGATACCTCCATATTGCTTTCCACAGAGATTGAACTAGTTTGCAGTCCCACCATCAATGTAGGAGTGTTCCTATCTCTCTGCATCCAAGCCAACATTTATTGTTTTGGGACTTTGTTATAAGGGCCATTCTCACTGGAGATAAGCAATATCTCATTGTGGTTTTGATTAGCATTTCCCTGGTGATTAGAGCTATTGAGCATTTTTTCATATGTTTCTTGGCCATTATTCTTTCTTCTTTTGGAAAGTTTCTGTTCGTGTCCTTTGCCCACTTTTTGATAGGCTGGTTTGATTTTTGCTTGCTGATTTTCCTGAGTTCTAAATAGATTCTAGTTATCAGCCCTTTATGGGATGTGTAGCTTGCGAAAATTTTCTCCTGTTCTGTAGGTTGTCTGTTTTCTCTTGTAACAGTTTTTTTGGCTGTGCAGAAGCTTTTTAATTTGATCAGGTCCCATTTATTTATTTTTTTGATGCTGTGATTGCCTTTGGGGTCTTCTTCATAAATTCTTTGCCTAGGCCAATATCTAGAAGAGTATTTCCAGTGTTTTCCTCTAGAATTCTAATAGTTTCACACCTTAGCTTTAAGTCTGTTACCCGGTGTGAGTCGATTTTTGTGAGAGATGAAAGGTGTGGATCCTGTTTCAGTCTTCTACATATGGCTATCCAGTTTTCCCAGCATCATTTATTGAATAAGGATTATTTTCCCCAGTGTATGTTTTTGTCTGCTTTGTTGAAGATTAGATGACTACTGGGTTCTCTGTTCTGTTCCACTGGTCAATGTCCCTGTTCTTGTGCCAGTCCCAAGATGTTTTAATTAATATAGCCTTGTAGTATAGTTTGAAGCCTGGTAAATTGATACCTCCCATTTTGTTTTTATTGCTAGTGTTGCTTTTGCTACACAGGGTCATCCGTGGCTCCATACAAAGCGTAAAATTGTTTTTGCTGTATCTGTGAAAAATGATGATGGCATTTTAATAGGGATTGCATTGACTCTGTAGATCACTTTGGATAGTATAGACATTTTAACAATGTTGATTCTGCTGACCCACGAACATAGTATGGTCTTCCACCTGTTTACATCCTCTGCTATTTCCTTCCTTTGCAATCATTAAGTATTGATGCATATTTCTTGCTATCATTGTTTCATACTTTTGTTTTTTCAAAGGATGCCATTCTGTGATACATCTTGTAATCGGTTATTTCAGATATATAGGAAATCAGTGGATATTTTCTGTGCAGTGCCCATTCTGCAGCAGTGGTCTTGGGTTTTGAGCAACAAACTCACAAAACACAATAGGCTTCACCCAACTTGAAGTTAATTTAGCATTAGGAATAGATATATAAGGGAAAAAACAACAAAAATTCACAATGCTCAGTTGAATAAGTTAAGAAAAAACAAAAACAAAAAAAAGGAATAGATACAGATGGAGAATAAAACCAGGCATAACAACATAGAAGAGGTTTTTGTGACTTTCAGGCACAGATGTGAATTTCCCAGTTACTTCCCACTGTGAGTATGCATGGTTGCAGGGGTGAAGCTGGGTGGATAGACCATCTCAATGTGGGGAATCCGTCAGCTCCGGGGGCTCTTCAAGTTTTACGTAGCTTCTCAAGTAGCCTCTTGTGGGATACAGGAGAAGCTCCTCTTCTCCAGTGCACCTGCATCTTATCACTATAGATTTCTCATTTCTTGATAAATGAGTTAAATAATTTAAATGATCAGGTACAAGTTCTTGGTCTACTACAAAGCTTTGGCTTGAAATTCTTATCTACCATGGAACCATTGTAGATAATACTCCTAACAATGCTTTGAGTTAGCTGTGGGCATCAGTGAAGCTAGAGGAAAGAAATCAGCTATTAACCCTTTCCTTTAGTCCTGTATCTAAAATTTTTATTAGGAATTCTTCGGAATTCTAAGACTTTGAGTTTATTATCTTGTGTATGTGTTTGTGTGTGTGCTGTAGGTAAATGGTTATGTCATATACTAACTATGAAGGAGGTTGTACATATTGACTGTAGTCTCTGGAACCAGAGTGCCTAGGTGCAAACCCCAACTCCTCCCCTTACCTAAGTTACCTGAATTCTCCTTGCCTTACCTGTAAATGAAGATAATAATAGCATGTACATCATTAGGGCTAAATTAATTGATTCATGTAAGGCAATTAATTCCTGGCACCTAATAATGGTACTAAATAGTATTTTATATTCTTGCTACATCAGACTATGTTACAAATTTTGTCTCAACTCTCAAACGTAATTTAGAAGACTCCAAAGGAAGAGGAAAGTCAACTATATTTACCAATATTTTGTTTAGTATATTTTTCTTTCTTCCGAATATACCATGATTCCTACTTTTATCACTTGATTTCTGTTTAGAGCACCTCCTTTAGCTGTTTTTTTTTTTTTAAAGGACAGATCTGCTGGCAACAAACTCTCTTAGTTTTCCTTCATCTGAGAATGTATTGATTTTCCTTTCTTTCTTGAAAGATATTTTCACTGAAGATGGATTCTGGTTTCAGAACTTTTATTTCAATATTTGCATAATGTTGTGCCACCCCTGTGTGGTCTCCATGGTTTCTGATGAGGAATCAACTGCCTTTGAATTGTTTTTCCTCTAAAAGAGTGACCTGTTTGGCACCAGGGGCCAGTTACATGGAAGACACTTTTTCCATGGAGCAGGGTGGGGGGCAGTGGTTTGGGGATGAATCAAGTGCATTATATTTATTGTGCACTTTATTTGTATTATTATTACATTTTATATATATAATGAAATAATTATACAACTCACCAAAATGCAGGCTCTGGTGCTGCCACTGATCTGAGAGGAGGTGGTGCTTGGGTGGGTTGCAAGCGATGGGGAATGGCTGTAAATATAGATGAGGCTTCACTTGCTAATCTGTTACCTCCTGCTGGGTGGCCCAGCTCCTAGGTGGCCCGGTTCCTAATGTGCCATGGACCTGTACCAGTCTGTAGCCTGCGGATTGGGGACCACAGCTCCTAAGGTAAGGTGTCTTTTCTTTAGTTGCTTTGAATATTTTTTTCTTTGTCTTTAGCTTTTAGAAGTTTGACTATAATTTGTCTTGATGTGGATTTCTTTTGATTTGCCCTGTTTGGGTTTCAACTCACCCTGTTGATTTTGTAAATTTGTCTTTTACCAAATTTGGGACGTTTTTAGCTAATGTTTCCCTAAATATTTTTTAAGCTTAATCATCATCCTCCTGTCCTCTGGGATTTTTATCACAGAAATACTAAATCTGGCTTTATAGTCCCATAAATCCCCAAAACTCTGTTCATTTTTTTAAAAATCTATTTTCTCTGTTCTTTCAATTAGGTAATTTCTACTGTGCTATTTTCAAGTTGACTGACTCTTTCCTTGGTCACCTACATTCTAATGTTGAACCCATACATTGAGCTTTTCATTTTGGTTATTGTAGTTTTCAGTTCTAATAGTTCTACTTCTTTTTTTATATCTTCTATATCTTTATTAAGATTTCTGTTTCTTTGCTGAGACTCATTTTTTTAAAAACTTGCTTCAAGTTCATTTGTAATTACTTGTTGAAGCATTTTTATTTTGGTTTTTTTAAATTTTTGTCAAATAATCCTAACCTGTCTGTCATCTCCTTGTTGACATATATTGGATATTTTTTATTTTCATTTAATTTGACTTCTTTCTGTTTCTTGGCATGTTGTTTGGCTGCAGTAAAGCTGTTGCTGTCTAAAAGTTTTCTGTCTCACAAGGTGACTTTTTCCTGGTCCTTTAGCTAGGGAGAGTAGATTTTGTCGAGACTTCTTCTCCTCTTTCTTCTTCTCCCTGCATCCTTTTGCATTTCTTGGTTTTCAGATTTTCATCTCCAAATTTGGGATATATGAGGCAGTAGGAAAATCAAGGGAACTCACCACCACCACATCTTTCTTTGAGTTCTGAGGTCTCTAGTTAGTCTGCCTTCTTTTCTCCATCTTTCAGAGTCCTCTTGTATTTATTTAATATAAAAAACCCAGCGTTTTTTTAGTTGCACTTAGAGGGAGGAATAGGGAAAAGTATAGCAACTCTATATTTCCAGAAGTGAAGCCCACTGGCTCTACTGTGATAATTTTTTTATATCTTCTTGGAAGCTAATAGCTATCTTTGACCTAGTATTTGACAACATGGTATATGTGAAGATGGTCCCTTTTATTGTCTACTTGGGAGCTGATTGAAGCCCATTCCTAGTTGAAAGGTAGGTAGACGTGCTTAGTTCCCAGCATAAATTCTAGTGTCTAATGTCTGTATCCTGCAACTCCCTCTCCTAGTAGGCATTTGCAAAGTTGGTTCTTTTGGCTAAACCATGACAGTGTCACTTCTTAGCCCCAAGTCTGAATCTTTGGCAATCTGAGTTGATGGGGTATATATTAGTCTCCTGAAACAAACTTTTAAAAGGCTCTTTTAGGCTCTTCTTCCTACCATATAAAATTATGGATCATTCTACCTAGGATGTAACATATGACTCCTAATCCTCTTATGTTCTTAGTCTCCTTTGTCCTCTTATTTTTGGGGAATTGCAGGATATAAAAAGATGTTGGGAAGTCAGAGGAGGAGAGGTATTAATTATTCCACTCACGTGAGGAATAACTTATATTTTTATGATTGGATATAAGCATATTTCTCCAAGACACACTTGACCTTAGCCAAAAGGCCAAGAAGTGATGTTTCTCCAAGCTGAAAGGACAGAGAGTGAGTGAGAAAGACAATGTTCCCACCTTCAGTGAGGCCATTCTCATCTTCACAGTGCTGCATGGTTCAGCCCATTTCAGCTCCACTGGTTTAATACTTCAAGGAAATTCCTTCCAGACTTAGACAATAAGCAGTTTTTAGCATTGCTGTTTTTAACCTCTTTTTCTGGGTTCTTACTGGCATTTTAGAAGAAGGAAGCAACAGCCACCCAGATGCCACTTAAAACTAGAATCTCCCATAAGCTAAGCTAGTCTTCAGGAAAATTTAAAATTAAGTCTAATTGGAAGCAAGTTCTTAAAAATTGAATTTAACAAATAAATTGCTAAAATAATTTTTCATGTAAAAATGACATATAAAAATAATTTTCTTGTTTGAGTTTTTAAACTTTTTAAAATCTGTGAATCAAGCTCCTCCTTGGTGTTTGAATAGGTTGAATAGGTGCCGTCTGCCGAGCTGTAACTGAGCCAGTTCTTGCATTTGGGCCTAAATGTAATACTTAATTTTGATAGATGAATCATGTCTATCTTTCTAAGCAATGAACCATTTGTAGATTTTTTAATACTTTCCTAAGACTTATATTTACTTATTAGTAGTAACTTACATAGATAGAATTCATGAAAATACAGATGCCCTTCAACTTACAATGAGGTTATGTCCCACCAATAAACCCATTTTAAATCAATTTATCATGGTTTGTTTTAACATTTTTCAACTTTACAATAGTGCAAAACTGATAGCATGCAGTAGAAACTGTACTTCAAGTACCCATGTGATTATTCTGTTTTATACTTTCAGTATAGTAATCAATAAATTACATGAGATAGTCAACACTTCATTATACAATAAGCTTTGTGTTAGATTCTTTTGCCCAACTATAGGATAATGTAAGTGTTCCGAGCATGTTTGGGCTAGGCTAGGCTAAGCAATGGTGTTTGGTAGGTTCGTTGTATTAAATGCATTTTCAATTTATGATGGGTTTATTGAGGTGTAACCCCATTTTAAGTTGAGGAGCATCTGTACTAATTCATGTATAACCTACCTTAGAGTATCAGTTAGCTATTGCCAGTTTTTTTGTTTGTTTTTATTTGTAAGCTTAGAACAGTAGCAAGAAGTTTAGAACAGCTCAATTGCTGACTTGGACAAGGCACAGCAAGGCTCTCTCATGTGTCTGCGGTCAGCTGTGAATTGGCTGGGTGACTTTGCTGATCTGGGCTATAAGCTCATTGGTCTGGAGCTCATTTTTCTTCCCTCCTTTGCTGTTTCCACATGCAAGCTCAGGCTACGAGAACCTGCCTCTTCCCTGGTACTAACAAGCTAGGCAGGATTTTGGACAAGACATTTGGATTCTGGGAATTCTACAATTACTGACTTGCACATGGCTTAAAAATAAAGCAAAAACTCCAGGCTCCCTGCTCCTTCTGTCCCCTAGAACTCCTGCGAGAGGGACTAGGAAGTCACCAAGAGAGCCCTGCCTGGAAGTCACATGGAGTGTCTTACCTCCCCCTGCCTCTGCAGTTTGGAGAACCCTCAGGGGGCTCGAATGGAGTCTCCTCCTCTATAGAATGAGGGTGGAACGAGTTGATGTTTCTTTTCCTTTAGGACTTTTTAGTTACAGAAACATAACGTCCCTGGCAGAGCTCATGGCTCAGGCTCATTCTGACTCTGGCTTCCTGACTTGCTGCGTCTCTCAACTGATTCATTTAACCCATGAGTTTGGGGACAAATATTGGTTGTTTCTGTGTTGGGAAAATATGATTGAGGAATTAATGAAATGTGGCTCATAAGATCATTATGTTATTGTATAACCCAATATTACTATATTAAAGACAGAAACAGGAGTTTGTAGGGTTTTGCCCTGAAGGAATGTGTGGACTCAATGGTTTACTTATTAGAGGCTGCTATCATGGGAGAGCTCTCAAATCTCCGGTAGGGATGTTTTCCAGGAAGGCTTCCTGGTATCTCAAAATCTGTGAGCTTCCCTGTGTCTTGAAAGACAAGACAAGGCAAATATAGCCTACAGGATGGGAGCCAGAGACAATGAGTGCACTTTGCCTAGAGATGTGCCCTGATGGTTATAAACAACCTGTTTTATAGAGATGGGCTTCCTGCTCTCTCCTGTCTGTCTACCTTTAAGTCCATTGCAACTAATCAAAGAAATACTGAGTCACTATACCTCTTTTGTTTTACCTTTGTTAATTGACAACTACCTCTTAAAACTTAGAAGTTGGCCCTTGAAAGACTTTGTACCTGTTTGTTCACCTAGATAGATTAGAAGCCCCTTGAGAGGACTTTTGACCCTAACCCACTACCTGTATCCCCTAGCAACTGCATTCCCTGATATGCAAATATGTTACCATGACAACGGGTGATTGATGTCTGTGATTATAAAAACCTGTATGAATCTAACCATATTGTTGGCATTGATGGAGATATGCCAGTCCCCTAGGAACTTCCTGCTGTGTTATATCTGATCTTTATATATATATATATATATATATAAAAACTATAGGTCGGGCACGGTGGCTCACGCCTGTAATCCTAGTTCTCTGGGAGGCTGAGGCGGGTGGATCGTTTTGAGTTCAGGAGTTCGAAACCAACCTGAGCAAGAGGGAGACCCCATCTCTACTATAAATAGAATGGAATTAATTGGCCAACTAATATATAGAGAAAAAATTAGCCAGGCATGGTGGTGCATGCCTGTAGTCCCAGCTACTCGGGAGGCTGAGGCAGCAGGATCGTTTGAGCCCAGGAGTTAGAGGTTGCTGTGAGCTAGGCTGATGCCACGGCACTCACTCTAGCCTGGGCAACAAAGTGAGACTCTGTCTCAAAAAAAAAAAAAAAAAGAATCCTCTAAATCCACGACTCATTGGAATTATTTTCTCTTTCCCTTGAGTATGTGGGTTGTAGACAAGCGTTACTGCCTTATTCCATGCAAGAAAGTGGAAGTGTAAGAGCATTTGGCTACGCATTTCAGGGAAAGGCTGTTTCCTTTTGCACCTTTCGGCACAGGCAGGCACAGATGGTGGTGAGTCTCTGGGGGACTTTTCTTGGTGGCTGTTATTTGGAGCCTGAGGTCTGGTGAAAGGACAGTTAGAGGCCCGAGTCCTCCCACTGTATTGCTGGCTTCAAGGGAAGCTGGTGATTGCTAAAATGACCCTCAGACAGGTGGTGCCTATTGACAAAGGCCATTCATTTCCTTTTTTTCAAGATTGTGCATTGGCAAAACTTGGGACTAGGGAAAACTCAAAACTTTGGTCCTGTGTTTAGTTGCACTGCACTATCTGATGAATATGAACCAAACTGAATCGAATGACTGAACCCAACCCAACCAGGTAACCACTCAACTACCCAGATGAAAACCATGAGGAGAAGGGGTGAGGAGTGGGGAAGAAGAGAAGTGGTTTTTGTGATTTTTTTACGTGAGTAGCTCTTAACCTTTAGTGCAGGAGTCGCCAGCAGTGCATGGTGACGTAGTGAGTCTGGGCTGCAGCCCCAGAACATGCATTTCTGGTAAGTGTCCCAGGTGACTGTAGTGCAGTCTGTGGCCACCCCTTTGAAAGTCACAGGAAGAAATTACCTGGAATATTTTTGCTGGGATGACTTCCTGCTCCAGCTTCACGATATGTGAATAGATGTCCCTGTTACTCGCAGCTGCTGGAGTCTCTGATGGGGAAGGAATAAGTGAAATTGGGGGAAATTGCCCATTTTCGTTTTTGTTCAATTCAAGCAAGAGCATTCAAGCTGAAAGGTTGTTTGGGGCTGTTTTGGGGACCAAGGAGTCAAGCATTAATAAAGAAGAGAGTTGTCGGTAAGAGATCATTGATTGGGAGCCATCTCCTGAAGCTGCTCCCTTTCCTGGTATTAGACAAACTGGATCACACAACCCGGGTGGATATATTATTAATGGAAACCAAACCAAAACAAAGAACAAATAGCGTGTACATCACGTCCTAAGTGTAGGTACTACTGTTAATTGTTGGTGTGTGTGCACGTGTGCATGTGGATTGGTACTGGTTTGTGATGTAAAATGTGTTTCTTATCATGGGTCATGGTCAAAAAATTGGAGGGCATCTGCCCTCCCCTATAATGACTCTGGGGAGATGTGAGTTCCTGTATCTCTGAGAATTTCCTTGCTGTGTGAGTGATACCCCCCACGCCGCTCAGTGGGGTTTGTGTTGCATTTGGCAAGAGCGCACGAAATTGATTTCCTCGCCAGACTCGCTGCCCTGCAGCCCAGTGCTAATTTGTTTAAACAAAGACGCAGTCGGCAGGTGGAAGACAGTGATGCCCATAACAAGGTTAAACCAGTGGGAGCTGGCAAGAAGGCATGCTCCTTTTTGGAAGCGACAGCGCAGAGATGAGGGAATATCCAATTAGACAAATTGGAGGAGGACGCTGATTGGAAAGAAGGACCCAGATGCAGGACATCCGGGGTCTGGTGGGAAGGAAGGCTGCGTGGTAATATAATCAGGATGTCGCCGCTGTGCGGAGAAAGGCCCCTCTGGAAGATGCCCTATTTCATTAGGAGAGTACCTTGATGACGCCTCTTGGCAATGGTTGAACTGGAGAAAAGAAGCACAAAACAAAACAAAAATGTATGTTTTTTTCTTTTTTGCTCTAGAAATCAACTGATGAGCCTTCCGAGAAGGACGCTCTGCAGTCAGGCAGGAACCTGGTGGCGCTGGCTATGCCCTCTATGGCAGTGCCACCATGCTAGTGCTTGCCATGGAGTGTGGGGTCAACTGCTTCATGCTGGACCCGGTGAGAGACCTCGCAGGGCTGGGTGCTCGGCTGGTGGCCGTGGGTGACTGTGTTGTGCGTGTGGGGGTCGGGGCTGGCAGGGGTACGTAGAGGTGGGAACTGATGCCCACGGAGGGACAGAGATGAGGGTGAGGGGTGGGACGGGGAGGGGAGGTGGAGAGACGTCGCACGCATCCTGAGGAGGTCGAGGAGGTGAGAAGTGAGATCCGTCCAGAGCAGGAGAGGGAGTCTTCGCTCCAGGCCGAATTCCCAGCGCAGCCCTTACGCAGCGAGTGCAGGGTCGGCAAGTGCAGCCGCGTGAGCGAGCGCAGCGGGCTGGGGCGGCGGGGGCGCCGGGTGAGCTGAGAGTCCAGCGGTTACTGCTAGGAAGAGGGGCCCAGCTTGCCGAGGTGTCCAGAGGTTCAGGAAACGCTGGAGTTTAAAACACGCAGTGTTGCTAGATGTGTAAAACACTGTGTCAGCCGAGCAAACCCGGTCAGGGAGCAGATGGGGCTGCAGATGGTCTGTGGGCTGCCCACTCTACCCGCCTCTGGCCTTTCCACCGCCTTTTCACCACGAGGTTGTTTTCCTGAGGCAAAAAGGTGACAGGTGTCCCAGCCGAAGCCCGAATGACATCATTTCCTCAA
>VSMD01122451.1:0-51194 GCA_008750895.1 Mirza zaza
CAAGGCAAACATAGGGTTCAGGTAGAGACCCCTTTTCTTGCTTACGGTCATGATGAGACTTGGAGGAGGTTCAGTTTTGTTCTCAGGTACTCCCATTTCAGAGATGTACACTGTTTGGAATTTCTGAGCTATCCTCTTTCCCTCAGCCATGTTTTTAATATAAAGGGGCATCTTAGAATGACCCCTACAGGGGGCTGTGGTGTCCCATCCAGAAGTCGTGGCTAGCACTCCCAGACTGCTTAGCATGTCAGGAGCTCTGGCGGTGGTATAGAACCCTGTGTAGAAGTCCAAGACATAATTGGGTGTGATTTTACAAAGCTGGGCTCATTTGTCTACTCATTCCTTTATTTAACACATTTTAGTGAGCAGGTATGTGTGCTTGGTTCTGTGCCAGGCACTGATGTAGAATGGTCAACAAAACAGATAATGCTTACTACCTTCATGGAGCTTACAGGCTAAAGAGTGAGGCAGGCAAATAGTTACCCAATAAATATATGCATTTTGTGATAAATACTATGAAGAAAATTATAAAGTATGGTGCAAGGAGAACCAAAAGGATGATGCCACTTAACTCAAAGCTATGTATGACGAGTGAGAGTTACTGAGGCATCAAGTGGATAAGCAAAAAGATCATGTGCAAAGGCCCTGGGGTAAGAAAGATGCTAGGGTATTTGAGGAACTGAATGGAGTCAATGGGAGGAAACGGAACCTGACACAAGATGGAGAGATAGACTGGATCCAGGTCACAGAAGCCCTTGCAAGTCATGATGAGAAATTTTAATATTATCCTAAATGCAGCAAGAAATCAATTATAGGTTCTAAGCAAGTGACGTGGTCTAGCCTATTTCTTTTAAAAGATCATCCTGGCTGCTGTGTTGGATTGGAGAAGGACAAAAGTTGAAATGGGGGAACTAGTTACAGGGCTATTCCAGAAATATTCCAGACTGCAGATGATAATGGGCTAGATTGGAATTGAAGACAGTGATGATGAAGAAAATGGACCAATTTGAGTTAAGTTCAAGGGTAAAATTGACTGAACTTGTGTTGAATTTATTATGGTAATAGAGAGCATTGAGGATGATTCCCAGGTTTGTGGCATGAGGAACTGAATAGATAGAAAACACTGGAAGAGGAGCAGTTTGTGGGAAGGAATAGTAGAAAATTACTAGCTCAATTTTTGTTGTAAGCTTTGAGACACCTAGTAAGCATTCATGTGGGGATGTCAAGAATGTAGCTCTGGAGCACACATAAAAATTTAGACATCATTGGCATGTTGATGTATTTAGAGCCATGGCAGCTGATTAATATAGAATGAGAAGAAAAGAAGTCTGGGACAAAGCCTTAAAAAAACAAAAAACAAAAAAATCCTGGTACTGAGGGCGGGCCTACGAGGGACCGTGGCCCGGCCTGGACGGACCTCTTGCTTGGGCCACCCACGTCCTTGCACACGACTTTGGGAAACGCAAGAAAGTAAAGTCTGCCTTGCAAAAAAAAAAAAAAAAAAATCCTGAGAGATGAGATGGAAGAAATGCATGTGGCAAAAATGGGAGAATGAATGGTTTGAGGGCATAAAGAAAATCAAAAGATGGTATTGTCTTAGATACCAAAGGAGGAGTGTTTCACGGAAGAAATGCTGCTGAAAGGTCAAGTAAGATAAAAATTAAGAGAAGCCCATCAGATTTGGCAACAGAAGGTCACTGGGGACTTTACAAAAGCCGTCTCCATGCAGTGATGAGGTTGGAAGCCTGGCAGCAGTGGAGCAAGTGGGAAGGCAGGCTTGTGGAGGCCACACTTGTAAGAAGCTAGCCTGGAAAAATAAAGGAAAAGAGGAGAGAGAGAACAGAGTTGTGTTTTTTAAGATCTGTATTGTTAAATGTGCCATAGGATATTTCACCACTGCAGAACAACTGACCCGCAGTTTACCAAGGTAAAACTGTCAGCAGTGAGGGTTTAAAACAGATATGAAAGACATTATTTTGAATTTGTCATGAAAAAAATACACCTACATGTTGTCTAGATACTGATAGATATTAACACTATTGTCATGAACCATTTTAATGTCAATTTAATGTTAACTCAAAGAATCCAAGTGGCATCTAAAGTCTATGTTAATGAGAGTAATGAAGGGGCCGTTTAGGCACACCTAATATCCTAAGTTTGTGCCCAAAGCCCATACCTGACTTTAATAAGGGCCATTTGTTCAGGAGTTTCAAAGATATGTATTACTTTAAAGCTTGGTGATTTTCAAAAGCACTCAGCATCTGACTATTCTTAAATGACCCGATAATCTTATGCCTGCAGGATTAATGGACATAACCTTTTTTGCCAAGGATGGAGCATTATTTGCTTCATGACAAAGGCATTCTTTTCATATTAGCAAAAAGGGTATCAGGATTCGTGGATACAATTTTTAGAGGCTTTTTCTTAATTTTTTGTGGGATGAGAAATGTAGGTTCAGTTTGCATTTTGGAATCTCCACCAAGGAAATGCAAGCAGCTTCATGGGCTTGAACTATTTTGGTATGGTGTAGGCATCTTACTGAAAGAAGAGCTTCACTCTGATTTTTCACCTTTTCCATAAAGCAAATAGGGAGCTGTTTACAACAGCCTTTGTCTGGCTTTGGCATTGATTTTAAATCACCTGGATTGATCATGTGGTTATGAGACTTTTAAAAATCCCACCAAACACCGAAGCCTCGAAACATAATTAGAATTGAGGGGTTTTTCATCTGCTAGCATTATGTCCATAGGAGTGCATTCTAAATTATTCTTAGCTTCTGCTCATGTTAAACAGAGAAACCACCATTCTAATGTATAGTGTCAGGCGTTCTGGAGATGCTCTCTAAATACATTCCTACTTTTCAAAATGAGGAAGCATTTAAAATCTGTGTCCGTCTTCGAGTGTTTCACTGTCTGGGCTGTTTCCTCAGCCAATAAGAGAAAAATATGCAACTCAACCAGCTGTCATGTCACACACTCATCAGCTGCAGGACAACAGCAGGATTTAGGCAGTCTGATCTCAAGCAGATTTGACAAAGAGGTGGAAGGTCTAAAATTAAATGGGTCAACACAAATTCTTTAATAATAGGTAGATGTGAAGGGACAACAAGGGATCCCATAGGAAAACTGCTTTTTAAATACTGCTGATATTATTGCTTTTCATTTCAGACTTCACATCATTAGCGGCATCTAAGTCTGAACCATCTTATTTGACAGTGAAACATTTCCTATATTTTACTAATTATTCTTTAGAGTATTTATATCAGAGTGGTGTTTTAATGAAGTAAATATTTATAAAGCTTCAAACTACTTTAAGAAGCCAGCTTTTCTGTTTTAAAGGCAGTTATTTTTCTATGGCTTACTATAGTATTTCAATTTTGTTGTCATGGTGATGATATAACTTTTCGAAAATGGAAACCTGCTTTTAACTATATTGCACCAGCCTACCAGTCATAAATGTAGAGTTCAGAGTAAACTGAGTTTATATTCAGCTTCTCTCCTAGTTAAAAATCTAAGGCTACTTTATAGATATCAGATTTCAATAAACATGTAAACTCATACACATGAAGTAAACTATCAGTCTCCTAATAGTAAAGCATAGTAAACATCAACAAAGGAATTATTTGTAATTCATATTCTTACTAGTTGAAAAATGTGTCTGCAGAATAATTATAATTTTGGAGCATTCTTATGGTAACACCTTTCTAAACAATTTAGAACCGTTTTCCCCAATACCTGTAAATAACCGTCAGTGAATAAAAGAAAATAGAAAAAAGATAGTCTCTTATCACTAGACTGAACAAATAGATACCATTCCTTTAAAATACAATTAAAATGCTATAAGGGATCAGTGCTTTGTTCCCTAAATTCACTAGCATGCCTTTTTACACAGTTACAGTTTTTTCTTTTTAAATATTCTTTTAATATTATAACATTAGGAACATATTGCAATCTTTCCTATAATATTATGGTGCAGGAACAATTATAGATATTTCAGTCTTGAGCTAGAATACATTTTAATATTTAAAGATATTATTTTTCTGTTTAAAAAAAGAAACTTTAATTGTGAAAAATAAGAAATAAACCTTAAAATGTTTTTCCTTTAAAACCTTTAAAAAATCCTTTTTCTATTTGCAGCACCCTTTCTTCATGTTTCAAAAAAGATGGCCTTACATGGTAACTTAGAAATAACACCTAATGATTAACAGAATGATGGATGTGATGAATCACCTTTTTCTTGAGAAATAATAAATCAACATATTCCTACCCATAAATTTTTACTGAAAAATGTGAAATATTAGCATCGTATATTTAACAAGGTGTCAGATAGAAAAACTGTCAGCAAAATGTTGCCCTCAGAACCAGTAGAATACATTAAAATCTTATGTTCCTTTTTTGGAAATAATTAAAGTAATTCAAATTTACAATTTCTAAAATTTACTGTGGTTTTACTTCTTCTTTACCTTTCTAATGATAAGCATGGACACCATCTATTTGAGTATTATCAATACTAGACCTCAAAGTTAAGAAAGTGAAATCTCCCAAACTAGAATTTTTTACTCACAGAAATTTTGGTTAATCTTCAATTTTAGGATTATAAACTGAAACATTTCATAAGACCATGTTTACTCTTTTTGTATTTAAGTAATTCTGCCCTAGACTCTATTTATGCAGCACTTTAAAAATGAAACCTTACCCTGGTTTCATTTTTAGGCAGACTTTATACTGAATTCTGCCTGGATTTTTGGAAGCCTATTTGAAGGCTGGATTTGTGGTTGCATTAAAAGGTTACTTGATTGGTAGTCGCACAGTAAGTTTGCAATATTTGGGGGGCGTTTTTCCTAGAGTAGCCATAGTGTACTGTGGGAAGTGGAGCAGGGCAGTGTCCTTCCCTGGCTTTATTGATTTGCCCTTCAGCTGTGTGCAGTGCTGAGAGAACCTCAGGCCTTGTTGATTATCTGCACAATGTCTCTGGGAGCATTATTGACCCATTGCTGTTGACTGCTGTGGCTCTTGATTTTTCACACCGTCTCCATGACACTCATAATAAAACATACTATCTTATTGCTACTAAGCTCTGGGAGCCAACTGATTCAGCTTTAGAACACAACGATGTTTCTGCAAAGCATTTATTGTATGTGGAGTAAAGTGTTGTAGCAATTTTAGGATTCTGTCTTGTGTCCTTTTAATAGCTACCTCTATAGCAAGATTCCACACAATTGCATTTTTATTGTCTTTAAAAGGCCACTGCTGGCTTTGCATATATTGTGAACATTTTTGCATGAGGAATATAAAATTAATTTTTAAGTATTGGACTAATGGAAAGAACATTCTCTATTAACATTAGACTTGACATGTTGATATAACACTCATTTTCAAAACTAAATTTTAAAATATGTCAAAGAATTATGCTATGATTTGTTACTATGCCATGTATGTTATAGTGAATAACAGTTTTTTAAGTTTTTTATTGTATTTGATTAGTATGTTTCTAATTTGCCATTGTCAAAATGTCCTCCAAGATACATTTTAACTTCCGTTAGTGTATCCAGTTAAATTAAATCAAGTAAAATCTTTCCTCTTAGTTACCTTGAGAGATTTTTTTTTCTATTTAAGCTGTAATTGGTGGAAAATGGATTTCTTATAGCATATATCTTTTGTTTTATATTGGAGGTTTCATATATTAATGCCAGATTATTTTAATTTTTATTATTTCTCATATATTTCCCAGTCCACGGTTAGCATTCATAATTCCTTTGTACTCTAAGTATTGATGGGATGTATGGCGTTTCAAAAGGAGCTCAGAGATCCTGAGAAACAAGCTTTATTCTATTGGTACAGAGAGAATAAAATGTACATGTTTCTTAAAGATACTTTAAATATTTTAATGCACTGTAGCTACTATTACTGTAGCAAAGGTAATTTAGCTTAAAAAAGAGCAATTACTCCATTCTTGTATAAGTCATTTTATAAAAATACTAGGTCAAAACAGCGTTGCAAATTAGATTAATACTATTGGTTACTTTTTACTGAAGTTGTTTAGAGTGTTTTCATTAGTAAGAACAAACAAAATTTTCTTTAACAAACCTGTTTTTCATAAATCCAGACTTTGGGAATTATAATAGAGCTAATTTGTGTTTATTAGTATGTATTAAACCTCATGAATTCCATGAACCAGGTTCTATTACCAAAATGTCTACTATAACACTGATAGCAATATGTGCAAATGAGGAGTGGCTTACTACTTTAACATGTTTAAAGTGTGACAGTTTATATCAATGAGCTTGGCCATTTAAAAGAAAAAGAATAAAAAAGGATCTTGCTTTTAAACTGTCATTATCAAATTACCAACATTTTTTTAAACATTTTGAAATAATAATTCCTTTGTGCTGATTTATGGATGTAGTTTTCATGTGCTATCATATTTTAGTAGGTGGGTTTGATGTTTGAGGGATATATAGTTTTCTAAATGTATGCTTTTAAAAATATCCAACTGTCATAAGGCTTTTTTAAATTAAAGCTTTTAGCAAGTATGGCTTCAGGGAGTGGAGTGATATATAGCATAGCCTTAGTGGGCTGCCTCTATATGACAGATCTATGCACAACCTGAGCAACAAAGTTGCCCTTAACTTGAATCTAGTGGTTTCTCAGCTAATTTACTTTCTATTTATGTCCGCTTGATATAAATAGAACCCAATGACAAAAAAGCCAGAGGAAAGGCATTCCACTTCTCTTCCCTCCAAATTAGTGTTGTTCTTTTAAATTAAAAAATTAAGTCTCCTCCCATCATTTTTCATGCTAAACCCAAGATGTTTTAGGTCACACGTGTTGAGAATAGATGCCATAACCTGTAACACTCACACACAGGGGCCTTTTTCAAGCCTAGGTACATAGGCTTAGGCAACAGTTCCATAACCTTTGGGAAAACAACGGGGTATGTTTTAGCTATTGTTATGCAAACATTGTTCTTTCAGAGCTGACCTTTACTTATAGGGATTTAACTGCCACCGCAAGTCAGGGTTTGAATTCTCTGTGTCTGAGTTGCAGATCAAGTTTACAATAACCGTGTTTGCAATTGTTTTGAGCCCTCCCACCTGATGGTTTTTTGATAGCATGAGGTTTGTATTCCACTTAAGCCTAAGTATTTCAGTGTGTCTTTGGACATTCAGAACCACTTTAAAGTGTACACAAGGCTTCCTCTAACCGAGTCATAGTTATCAGGTATTGCAAAGGTTAAGCCTTATCATCTGCACCAAAAAGAAAAAAAAAAAGGTGAGGTTTCATCAAAAACTTCCATCCTCACAACCTTTCGACCACAATTTGATGATTATTATTGATTATTTCACAGCTTTTCGCTCACGCTCTGCCACCGTGGCCAGCCCTGATATACAGATAGGGCTGCAGTCCAGCTAAAATAAGACTCCATCTTGATAATGGGCTGAGATGAGATACTGTTATTTGATAAAGATAATTGATGTTTCACAGTGAATTGGAAAGCAGCTCCAAGTGCACCGTATCTGCAGCTATATTCTGTCCACAAATATGGGAGTTGTTTATAAAAATAGAACAAAAGAACTAAAGTTAAATATTCAGGCTTGGCTTTTTAAAGCATTTTTGTGCTCTGATTTTTTTTTTTTTTTCATGCTTGATTATTTTAAGGTGCAGTGGTGAAAAAATAGGAAAGGGTCTATGGCATTATTTTTTGTCTTTGGTTTTAGGTTACTTTGTTAAAATCTTACATGGCATGGGTGTTATTGATCAGCTCCCTTGCAGACTTAATACCCAAATCCTGTGTTTGGATTATGATGAATCACTGTCATGCATAAGCCCGGTATCTTAGGTCAAAGTTAAATTTCATGTTATCATTAATTTCTTGAACATTTTACATACTGTGTGAAAACAAAATTTAAATTATTGAACCTAAATATCACGTCTTTTGGCAAATGCAATTCAAATAATCTGGCAACGCAGATTGGGTTTCTCCTCATTTATTATTAACACATTTCTCTAAAAATAACATGTGACTCACTGTGTTTGCTCATCATGCTTCCTTCGGCCACCAGGTTTAAGTTGATTAAGGTATCATTCATCTTAGGTACTGTTAATCCGATTTCTTTTAGTCTTATCACCTTCGTAACCCCTAATTAAGCAATAAGGCTTGACAGGGAGTATGGTTATCATGAGATAATGACACCCCAAGTGTGTTGTGAGGCACCAGGTTCAGCTGAGTGCTTCTAAACCTCTAGGGGTGTGATTATCTCATGATAAACATGCCACGTTGCCACTCATTGATATCATGGCTGTATGCATATACCACTCAAGTTGAGGTAAAATTGACATTTTCTTGTGCACTTTCTCACCCAATCCAAGTTGTTGATTTTATAAAAGTATTGGTTCAGGTCTCAGACTTATAAACCAAAGTTTGAACCTATGAGTTTCTATTTTATTGTTTAAATGGTATCCATTAAACTGGCAAATACATCTTTGAAAAAAAAACAAATTTACATATTTTTTAAAGTAAAGTTTCCTCAGAATAAAGACCTCATGGAAAACAAATATATTTTTTCAGCACTTAATTGATATCACTCCAGTAAAGATTAGGCATTCTTATAGACTCAGAAGAACCATGCATGTGCTTTCACACAAATTAAGTTATTAAATAGCTGAAGGTTCTGTAGGGAATATTAATTGGATTTTTGGTTCAGGAAATTCTTTTTAATTTATCACTTGCAGCTATCACAGAAATAGTCCAGAGCTGTGGAGGGGGGAGAAAATATTAGTTTTGTAACTATGTTTTTTGGTTTAGATTTATTGTGAATTGATATTTTAGGGAAGAATAATTCATATTTTATTACTTCACCTCTGATTTGCTATTTAAAAAGAAAAAATTGAATTATCTGAAGTAATCTGGGCCTGTTAAAGGAAAAAAAGAGACCACCTTTTAAGTGATATACTTCTCAGGAGTGTGTGTGTGTATTGTTTAAGGAATGGTGAGAATAACATGGCTAATTTTATAGTGTTTTTAACATGAATTTATGTTAACTGTGCCTTATAAAGCAACATTATTCATTAGAACTTCCTGTGATGATAAAAGTATTCTATATCTTTACTGTCCAGTATGGTAGTCACTAGCCACATACAGCTAATCCGACTGAGGAATTGAATTTTTTATTTTATTTTAATGAATTTAAATAGCTACATATGGCTAATGGATAACATATTAGATGGCACAATTCCAAAGAAATAAACAAAGTCCTTGAAAGTTAATTTTTCTCAAGCTCCTCTTGGAAAATTACTGAGAAATGAATTACTTTATGGCTTAAAAGAATGATTTTTCCAAGTAATTAGTCCATTTTATAATCTTTTTATCTTTTGGTGTTCAAATAAGAACTGAAAAAGTCTGTTAGTTTTATAAAGATTTCAAATTCTCTTTAGTAGAATTTTACTATTCTATCTCTAATTCATATGCAATTTTTCAGAAGGTCTTGTCACATAATTAGATATTTGATATATGTTGAAACTGTTAATCTAGATATTAAAATAATAGCTTTTCTAGCAAAGTGAAACACTTTTTTAAGGAAGAATTTCTATCAACCAAAAATGCCAGGACTTTTGGTGCCTGTTTATTAAATGACTCACAATACTTCACCATGCCATGTAGTTTGACCTGTCTCAGAGAGAGAAAAATTTTTTTTCTCAATAAGAATTATAGTGCCCAAGCTTGCCTTTACTCTTGTAGGTACAGTTTCTACTTTGGGAAGGCCTAGAATATTATTTAAACTTTGAATGCTCTCTTGGTACACCCAGCCTTCATTACTTAAATATGCCCTAGTTTATTTTAAAAGTCTTTGGATTTTAAGCTAAAACATTTACCAAACTCCAGTCCATGACGAGTGTCCTCTAAATGAGCAGACAGGACCACATACAACTAATATCTTAAAGCATAAGCTGACTCCTTACTATTTCTATTGCCATTTTGTATTTTGTTCTTTAAAAAGATTAGACTGTCCAGGCAGAAAACTGTAAACAAAACTCCCAATAATAAAAGCATAGGATTTAGAACTAAATCCATGAAACCAAAGGGTACTCGAGCTGAAGACCCAGGGATTCCACTTTCATGACATGAACCGCATCACCATTCATGGCAAATAAAACTGCTTAAAACAATAGTACTACCTGGGCTCCTTAGGTGTGTAGCAGCGAAAGCTGCTGCCAGTGTTCTCTATGGGGAAAGGGACTTTTCCTGCTTTGGCCTGGAGCAGTGAGACAACCAGAGGTGCTGAGCTGTGGATCAAAGCCCATTTGGAAATCCTTGTGCTTTTCTAGAATCCTAATGAGACCTGCCACACTTCAACCCCTTTACCTTTAATTTTAAACTTTTTTTCCACAATAGTAGGGAGTTACCTTAAAAGCAAATATCCTACAGGTGAGATCATATGATTTCTAAGATTTTCTTCAAAACAATGGAGAGGGTGGAAGAAGATGAATCTGGATGAAGAAAAACTGTGTTAAAGCCACACGAAGGGTACATTGAGGTTCGTTAGATACACTGGTTTATCTACCGTTGCACTATTTGAAATTTTCTGTCATGATTTTAAAATGCAATATCATATAAATACTGGGTTAATGTAAATATTGATGTTATAATAATACTTAGGATTAAAATTTACTAATGCCATAGTTATTCTACCTTACTCTCCTACCTATTGCTCCAGCTGTATCTCACCAGGCTCCACTGCAGTCTCCATGCTCAGGCCACACTGACTGACTGACTTATTTATTTATTTTACTCTAACCGCAGCTTTTCTCTTTTCCCCCAGGACCTTTGCACCTGCTATATCCCCATTCAGGATTTCTCTTCTTCCCACCTCACATATCCCATCTCACTTTTCCACTTAAATTAACCACTATCCTCACGTGTTCGTAAGCCCAGCAAGTACTTACCACTTCACTAGCTCACCAGTGTGTATTGCTGGGTACTAGACTGACTCTCATTCAGGTCTGCTCCCATTCAGGTCAGGTTGCTCACTTCCTGTTCTCCTAAGATTAAAATCAGGGCTCAGCTTTGGATACATGTGAAGATCACATCACCTCTCACTTGCTACCTAGACCTTCTCCTCATTATAAATATTAGTGGGGAAACTGATCGAATGAGATTTGGATTAATCTTGAGAGAGGTGAAGGATCATGGTAAAGGAGACTGCCTGCCCCATTCTAAGATTTCAGACATCATGTGAACCTAACAAAACAGATTTGTGGCCCACACGGTGCCTGTGGGCACTCTATAGATGTGGATAGAAACATGAGTGATTATAGAGTGAGAAAAAGGAATCTGTGTTGAACCCTCAGTATCTTATACTTTTATTTCAAATGTGGCTTACTGGCAGCAGCCCAAGATATTATTTAAAACGTGACTACCCATACCCTACTTTAAAATGTGATTCCAGAGATCTCTAAGAGGAGAAGACTATTAGTGGAGAGAGATGATCCATCTTCCAGTTCATTCTCTCATTATGGGTTCATGCGTAATTTAATAAAATGCTCAGACTATTCATGCCTTTCAAAATTATTATTTTTCTTACAAATATAGTTTGCCTGATTTTTAACATTCTCTACTTCTTCTAATTAATCATATTAATTAATTAAAATGGAAAACATGAGTCCTGCTCAGTATAAAGTAACCTCAAGCCCATGCTGCTTAATTTTATAAAGCACTCATAATGAAAAAGAATAATTCAGCTAATCAAATAATAACTTCCTCTTTGCTTACCTATCTTGATTAAGACAGCTGGCCTTCTGTAATGACTCCTTCAGCCTAAGAATCCATTCCAAGCTAGACATGTCAGTAGCAAAATGTATTAATGTGAGTGCTTTAGAGCTGGGAAGCTGGAGGTGCTGCCTTCTTTGTGGAACTGGCAGTGGTACACAGCAACTTACCGTTTTGTGAATGTAAATCTATGGGAAGAAACTGAGATACCTTTATGAAGATGAAATTGTCTATGCAAAATGTTTCCTTAATGTCAAGGTGGAAACTTACTAGGTGCAGGTTGGAGAAAGAATTCTCACACAGAGTTTAGGATGGAAAGATGTACAAAGTTTATTTTCCTGAGAAAGGGAGGGGGGAAGGAAGAGAGGGAGGAGAGAGAGAGAGAGGAAGAGAAAGGGAGGGAAGAAGAGAGAGAGAGGGAGGGGGAGAGAGAGAGAGGGAGGGAGGGAGAGAGAGGGAGAGAGAGAAAGAGAGGGAGGGAGAGCGGGAGGGAGGGGGAGGGTAGGAGGGAGTGGCCACAGCACACAGAGAAAGGAGTGAAAATGCCTGCAGTTGAGGAAAAGCAGCTGGTGTTTTAAGGGGTAAAGATGGTTTTTTTTCCCTCTGCTTTAGCAGACTGATAACAGGAGCAGCTGCAGAGCAGCAGTGTTTGCCTTTTCTACTTTTTTTCTGTGAAGCCAGCTTCTCTGAGTCCTTGAAATGTGTTCTTGCAGGAACTGAGGCAGGGAGTTCATACGCTACTGTCCACTTAGGGTTCTTCAAGGCTGACAAAATGAAGTCTTGGTGAGAAGGAGTTAGACCACAAATGTTTTAATTAAACAAAACAAAGGAGGTAGTTGTGACGGTTTTTTTCCAAAGGGCAATCATGTGCTGTGAGTTTATTTCTCGTTCTGTTTGATAGTTTATTTTCCTCTGTTAGGTAGGTTATTAGTAAGACCACCTTTCACTTAACAAAGTAAGATCATCTCAAAAATGATAGAACCAGGCCAGCTGCAGTGGCTCATGCCTGTAATTTTAGCACTTTGGCAGGCCAAAGTGGGAGCGTTGCTTGAGGCCAGGAGTTCAAGACCAGCCTGAGCAATATAACATATCAAGACCCTATCTCTCCAAAAATTAAAAAAAAAAACAATAGAACCAACATCACGACCAATGTAGGATTATGTGGGACCTTTGCACATAGAGATTATTCCCAAAGGAGTGAACTTTCTTATGCTGATTTTAAAATTAAAATTAAAGCTTGAATTGTGTCCAAATATAGAAAATAACACATTTCTAACAATATTGAGCATATTCGTAGTTAAGTCCGAAAAGGTCTTAAGTCTTAATTAGGAGTAAGAGTTAGAAGTTTAAGGTTAGGGCCACATGGAACATAGGATGGTAATGAAGAAGTGTTCCAGGAAATAGGGAGTAATGATGTTGAAAAACGATGCAGTGTGAACATAGTAGTAAATGAAGACATGGTGACCCAGACTTTTCCCTGATGTACTGTTGTCCTGGAACTTTTCTAAGCCAATAAAACCAATTCCCAAATATTTCAGGGATAGGATAGTCAAGAGAACCCACAGCATGCATTTTGTGTGATTTTCCTTAAGAGACATGTCCCAGATTTGAATAGTTGTTTATCCTTGATTTGGGGCTTGAATGAGTGCAGCAGTTAAACCATACCAGCATTTTGATAGCTACAATCCTGTGTTCTTTATGCAAATTCAAACTAGAAGCTAACTCACTACTGCAATGGCCTAACATTTCCTGAAATTATATGCTTCTCAAATTCAAAGCTATATTGTAGTAACATTGCTGGTAGTTGACTATGTATTTTATCTGTTTCTACATATGCGGCAAATAGGTTGAATGAAATAGAGTAATTTGGGGGAAGAAAGGAGTCTACTTAGTAGACTAATAAATTGGCCTCCTAAGGAGGAAAGTAGAAAAGCCTCTTGAGTTATTTTAGAAATCCTCAGATTGTTTAAGTATGTATCTGTGAGCTTCAGACATTCTGATAGCAAGAATTCGGAATTCAGAAGACGATTTTTCTCAAGTTTCTACCTAATACTTAGCTCTTATCAAAAAACAATCTGGCATATAGATGCCAAGGTTGACATAGTAATCAATTTAATTTTTTTCTTTTCTTTTCTTTTGGAATGATGCCATCTACTATAATGAGATGAGGCTGCCTGGAAAAATAGTAAAGTTGCTGACCACTCTCTGAAGCCACATCATCCAGTACTGTGATTTAAAATTTTTATTATCGTAAAAAGTGTGACGTCGTGTCTAGGGTAAAGGCTCTTAAAAAATTGAATTTGTATCAAAAGAAATGCAGAAATGTATCTAATTTACCTCTGTCTCCCAAGATAGGCCTTTTCAGCTTTTAACTCTGTAAATGTTCCGTTTTAAGTATGTTAGCAAAGCACTTTTGTTCAGGCTGTCAAAAGGAGCTTTTGTCTGGAGAAGATAGTAGGGTGAGGGGTGGGTTGTGTGTTTTTCTTGTTCACCCTAATTTATAGGAAACTCTTTCACGGGAATGGTATTTTCCTGGAAAGTGATCAGTCATCTCCCAGGATAATCTTCAGATTACTGGATACATATTTGGCAGGAATCAGGCAAATATTGTTGTCAGTCAATTGTATGGCAAGTGCTTGGGGAGACAGACTCTTCCTTGCTACTCTGTCACTTATTTTACATTGCTGTTGATTAAAATGGAACAACTGTGACTGCTCATCCATTACTGTTTGTTTATTTTTTCATCCATTACTATCTAAAGGGGCATTTTCACAGTCCTCTGCGTGTTTCATGTATGTTCTGTTGAAGTAAATGAAAATCCTTGGAAATGCAGGAGTTTTGCTATGCTTATAGCATTTCTGAGTTTCTTCTTTTTCCACTCTTCTGTTAAACTTTGACCATTAACTGTGGCGTCTCAGCTTTTTAAGAATAGGAATTTGTTCACTTAAATCCTAGGAATTTTTTTCCTTTTTTGTGTTTTCTGAAGTTTTCCCTGAATAATTTAATTGTAAACTCTTATGATGCTGGCTGAATATGTTTACATTTGGAAGAGCATAATTTAATAGGCTGTGGTTTTAAAATAAGAAGTAGCAAGATTTTCAGCATCCTATGTTGGTAGACTGTCTATCCATAATCCCCATAGTGACCATTGTGGGAAAAAAACCCAATCGCATACTACTCTAGCACACATTAAATCTTTCCAATCCCATAATGGCATAGCCTCTTTTCATTCTGGCATCCCCAAAGTTCTAGGCTTCAGGAGTTTAAGAGAGGATTTTTTTTTTTTTAAACTCACTAGAGCTAGATAGTAGTTAATCATTTATTAATTCACAACAAATATTTCAGGAAGCAGTGGTGGATTTCTCAGATGAATTTAAACTGCTAAGACAACTGAGTTTCTTTAGCTGCTCAACAAATATTTGTTGTGTTGAAATAATTTAAGCTAGGATATGAAAGGCAAAACCAACCTCCTTTTAAAACTCAGACTTCTGTAGTTTTCAAGCGCGGCACAGAAAGCTAAGGAAGGCGATGACTGTTGTTCTTAGTATCTACCTATAGTCACAGGATAGATGGAAATAGAGGAGGACCTTGAGAAAGTTGCTTTTGCTAAAATCCTGCCCGTTTCCTCAGAAACACATTTTACCTGAATTCTGAATTCCTCCTCCTCTGGTTCCTCTTCAAAATGGTTATTCCCTATTATTCCATTGCAAAAACAAGTTTAAGTGTATAAAACATGATTTCATTCAAGCATGGTATAAATGACTCCAGAATGTGTAGCATCCATTTTGGGGGTTAAAAATCTGATTGGTAGCCAGAATTGCATACTAATAGAGCTAGATCTAACATATACTGAAATGCATGTTTGAAGCATAGCTCATTCTGCCTACAATAAGCACTACTGGGATTATCCGAAATTGCAGCTTTCTTCTAAATCATGTCCATAATTGTCTATTTGTGAACCATGCCTAGTTCTTCCTAAACTGTTAGATTTGCTCTTCTTTCATCTTCTACCTCTAATCATTCACCCTAAACGTCTAAAATTTACTCTCGTATATGAGAAAGCATTTCAGAGTTCTTTTCACTTAAGAGTTCATAAGAGCTACTAGAACCCACTTACATTTCTGACAATGGATTTCTGACTTGGATTTCTCACAATTTCTGACATTCCCCCAACACTCCCCCCTCCTATCTCTGTGTCCTGTAGCTCCAGATGCAGTCCCAGTGTCAGACCCCAAGCTTGGTGTATATAATACATATATTTCTGTAGATTCCCTTCCCAAGGCATGTCATGGAGCTAAAGCTGGTGTGCAGGTGCAAGGATATTTTGTCCAGTGTGCCATAGGTGTAGGGGTTTGGCTGCACAGAGCAGGAAGTTGGAATTAATGCACATTTGGTAGCTGGGCCACTCCCTGTTTTTGAGGCTTAATGATTTCAAATCTAAGAACAGAGCAATAATTTGAGAGGACTGTCAAAAGAATTGGAGCATCAACATGTCCCACTTTTTTAAAGTGAGTTCAGAAGTATTTAATAAAAAGCTGACTGTGAATCCTTCCCACCCTCACTCATTAACCTATGTTTAAAATATTTCCTGTAATTGATCGAGAATCTGTTTCTGCTTGCCAAGCATCTACTCTTCATGAGGGCCAGTCTCTGCTCCTTTTTTTTTTTTTTTTTTTTTTTTTTAGGTGAACCTAATTGAAAGGAAAGATTATATTCTAGGCAAACCATAATCTTTTATGCATATAATTAAAGAGAGAAGAAATAAGGGCTTCTCTTAGCTTCTAGGCCTTTGAAAGAAACCTTTTTATAGTTCACAAATTATTGAAAGCATTTGAAAATTAAATTTTCAGAAAGAAAGTTAAACTACTGTTATGGTCAAATTTACCAGAGAGATTAAATTCCTTAACTTGGAAATATAAAAAATTTATAGTAGTTTTAACAAATAGATGCAACCAAGAAAATATCAGCTAGGATAGAAATAAAATCAGGCTCCTTGGTAGATTAGGAAATCATACAGAATTAGATGGTATGTGGTAAAAATTGTTTTCAACTTAGAGCCAGTTGGTCCAATAGGGAAGAAAGCCCCCAAGAGAATCAGAAATGCCCAGAACTCTTAGGAGGGGACAGGGGAGACAGCCTCATTTCTTCCTTCTGCTTTGCAACTAGTAGTAAATGGGGCTTAGAATCAGGCCTCTGCAAGCAGCAGGATGTTCTCTATCTATCCACCCATAAATATTCTTTATTCTTTTTTGGCTTCAGTGGTCGTATAAGCATTTAAATTTATTTTTAAGGCTTCTCTAATATTTCTCTTGAGAAATAGAAAAGAGCATATGATGTTCTGTAAAATTTGCTTGCAAATATATTAAGAGAAAAAAAACTGGGTCTTTTCTACACTTAATACAAAGAGAATAACAAAGAATAACATTTCTTAACCAGAAACAGTGTCATATGAGTTTACTGTTCATGAAAGTTACAGAATTTAAATGCTTGATTTTCTGAGCATTTTATAAGAAATTGTGACTTGCATTGAAACCTGTAAAAAAATCAAATTTAAAACAAACCTGGATAAACAATGAATTGTTCAGAGGAGAGGAAGCAATTACTTTTCAGAAACAACATATATCCTTCTCCATGCTCTCTGGCAGAGTGTTTTCAAGTATGATTTGATCAATAACCTCACACTAGTGGCAGATATAGAAAAAGAATAAATGTTTATCACACTTGTAAACATCTGAGGCAAAGCCAAAGTGTTTGCTAAGAAGACAACATCCATTCTTGAATTTCCCCATGGGTCAGATCTGGGGGGGAGGGGGCTTTACTATTAGACTTGTAAGGTTGGGTATTAATGACTAAAACTGGAAGTTACACTAACAGTGCATTTTTATTATAAATATCTGTGGGTCGTTTCCTGGCAAAGTGAAATAATGAGTTATGCTGAATTGTCCAAAAGGTGTTTCATCTGTTTTTAGACAGGTTAACAAAGACCTTGACAACCAAAGGGAAGTAGAGAAAAGTTGTGTATTTGGGGCTTCTTAAAAACAAACAAATATAACCAAGCCTTTAAAAATCATTCTGCTCCTTGTAAAAAAAATTCTTACTTAATTCATCTTGGGATATTTTGGGACACTTGGATTGAGCTCTAGATTCCTGCTTTCCAAGAAAAAAGGTGAATAATTAGTTAGATTATATGCAGATGAGTGAATAGCTGCCCACAAGTGTGGGATGTGAAGTGTCTATAGCCACAGCTAAAAGAGTTGGAGAAGGTAATCAGCCTTCTACATTTGTAGTTTCTTTGTTCTTTTATCCCATATGTCCCCTACTTAAATAATAAACTTACATGTGTTTATGGTTTAAAATTTATCTTCCTCTTGGAAGGAAAAGGGGGGTGACGGGGGAGGGGGGAGCAACCCATCTTATCACATGCTGCTTTCCTTACAATTCTGTGCAAAGTGAAAACAAAAGGGGGAAGACAAATCAGGCATACATTTGGGCATGGTGAATCTTCTGAAACCTGGGAGGAGAGTGCTGAGGTTATTTCTTAAAAGAAGTTTGATATCAAAAATCCCCAAAGGATAAGCAGTGAAGACTTAAGTATCCTGGATTTTGTGTGCCTCCCTCCCCCTGTGGACCTGTGAAAGATTGAGTTTAAACTGCAGGTCTCTTGGGAGCTGTGCTTGCTCCCTGGGACTCTCACTGGGTATCAAGGTGGCAAAGGTCAATTGCTGCCATCTCTCCACATGTATATTTGATACTGCAATTGTAAGCATAATATGGGTTTTTTTATGGTTCTATTTAATAACAATGGGTTGAAGTAGACCCTCTTAAAACATGGAAGTGAGGGCATACTTTACATGGGACAAAATGGTCTACAGGGAAAGTATTAAATTCTATCAGTGGAGTTGAAACCAGTGGCCTTAGTGGCTTTGAATCATTTAACTTCTATGCTTCTTTACTATACTGTTTGCTTTTACAGCACATCCTGCATAGAATTCTATTAAGGAGTGCTGAGTTGAAGCTAGGAGGTCTGTCTCAATGAGTTAATCATCAAATGGTGCAATAACTGTGAAGATCATTGTAAATTGTTGTTGTACAGAAAGCAAGTCACTAAAAAATAAAATTTACTAAATTGTGCACATAGAAAGTCATCTTTCTTACCCAAGCAATAGTTTTCTTTGTGTGGATTCAAATATGATTTAAATGGCCATTTACAAAAAAGAAATAAATGAGATTGTTCTGCTTATAAAATGAGAATATATTAGGAATTTAGAAATACTGAATATTTGAGAAATTTCAGGCCCTATTCTTGATTGTTCCAAGTTCTTGATGGTTCAAAACAGCATTTAACAGCTGAGGAAAACAAGCTCTTAGCAACAATTTTCCAACTACCAGTATGAATAATGTGTTGTATAGAGGGTATAATAATTTATCTTATGATTTCCCATATCTGGGCATGTTCTCTGCAGGGAGAAGTCAGAGTCATGAGAATATTCATAGAGCTTTATATTATATATAAAGCTTTATATTATATATTTATATATAAAGAGGTTTACAAAGAATGTTAGTGAAATAAAATTCTGACAAATTAATCCTTTAGTTTGATGTGAGACTTCATGGCAAATAATAACAAAATTCTAAATCTTTACATAGTCTACAAAATTCATCTAGTTTCTTTGTATTGTATATATTAGAAGAAACCTAGTGAAGTATTTATGGGGTTCAGGGAAATATCTTTGAATACAAAAGTTTAGAAAAGTTAAATGTGTTGATTAGATTGTGATATTGGAGATAAATATTTTAAGAATAAATAAATTTTAGGAAATAATATACATAAAATGATAATAGGTTATTATTAAAGTATTAATATGGAAAGAAAAACCTGCAGAACTCTTAAACTGCTTATTCTGAATTGACTAAAATAATGGAAAAGAGAAGTAAAAATTCTTTTCAGCCTTTCTCTGTGATGTCAGCCCCTTTATTAGTCTCAGCCATCTAAGTCCTTGAAAGATTTCTAGAGAAAAAAAGAGTGGGGGGATTACCAAGGACAGATGTTGTTCGTGTTGACAGCAAGAAGAGGTAGAGATACATTGCGGTAGAGAAAATAATTAAGGAACAATAACCAAGACTAATGAGGAGACTTTAATGCTCTTACACCATCATCTTAAACAATAAATTCAGCAATACCAGAGGAACAGAAGGAAGGATGGCAAGAAAAATAGAAAACTGCAGTAGCCTCCTTCTAACTCGGGCAGAAGTAGGACTGCCAGAAACCCTTCCAAGAGAATGGACCAATCCATGCCCTTGCCAAGGCTGTCCTCTGAACAGAAGGGATCTCTGTCTTCTGGCCACTATGAGCTCTTCTCTCCCCCATTGACAAAATTCCTCCACTTCCGTCACATTCGGTGCAGAATTCCCTGTGACAAATTCCTATACTCTGGACCTAGAATAGTGCTGCAACTGGCTGGCATAGCACGATTTCATGTGCCTGGGAACAGTTTGGACATGAAGAATTGGGAGTATCGAAATATTTATAGACTCATATATTAGGAGATATAATATGGAAACATTTAGGGAGAATGCTGATAAACTAAAATCCTGAAGTATAATCCTTTCCTTTATAAAGTAGTGTTAAAGAGATTTGCTAGTATTTGTATTAACTAAAATTACATTCATATTTTTAAAAGCCCATCATAAACCAAAATTAATTCAGAGGCCAAGGAGAGAAGAAGGCTTAATGAATAGTTATGCTTTATATCTGATTTTACTGATCCTATATTATTTAATTTCCCATTTTTCTTAATAAATTGTCAGTTAAGGATGATATAAAAATATTGATGTTTTTATTCCTTCATTGAATATTATTTTTGCTTTCCATGTCCCTTTCATGGGTATTGTTTTAATTATGTATAGCATATTCTAAGGATAGATTTATTTTTTTCTAATGGGCACTAATCATTTTGGTTTTTACTGGCTTTGTAATCTTATTTTTTGGAAGAGAATTAACTTATTGAAAATTGGTAAGCTCAAACAGCAGCTACTGGATTATATCACTCTATACTCACAAGCCTGCAGAGAAAAGAAAAGCCCTTTTAAGAACCATATAGCGACTCACACGTGAAGTGCGTGATTGAATTGTTTTCTTATAGCTTGATTGTTCTTCTGGAAAATGAAAGTTTTCTTCATGTTAAAGCTAGTCTGTAAAGTTCCAGCATTGTGCTGTTTATTAAATATAGATCTTAATAAATTTCTGGTATAGAATCTTTAGTGTGTAGAAGTTTGTATTTGCAGATTCTAGAATTTTAAAAATATTTTTCTAAATCCTTTACCTTGTGAATTGAACATAAATATTAGTGGACACTAAAATGTAAATTTAGGTTTAGGGCTCAAAAATAAAAAGGTTAAGAATGATTTGGAAAGGCAATCCTGACTCAATAGTCAGTTCTAAATTTAGCAAAAATGTATAGCTTATATTAAAAAGGAAGAAATGTTGCTTGTGGCATACACAAATCTACTAGAGAGTAATGAACAAGAATTCAAGGAAGAGAGCACTTCTAGCTGATTTACAGGAAAGGTATCCTTACTGAGAAGTGGTAGGCTGTGGTTAAGGTCCCCAAGGGAAATTGTGGGAGCACTCTCCGTTGAGACCTGATAAAAACTCGAAAATGCATTCCGGGGAACAGCCTTAGCCTCGTGCTCTCAGTCGTTAGCCTTTTGCACGCCCATTTCTCGATGCTTCCAGGCAGGAGCCACGAAAGCATCTCACAACTCACTCTTTCCTAATCTATCTATTTTTTTATGCATATGTATTTGTAACTGCTTTAATAAGGTACAATGTGCATATAATAAATCCACTCCTTGTAAGGGCAGTTTGGTGAGTGATAGCAAATGTACATGGTTGTACACCACCACCACAATCAGGGTAAGAACATATCCATCACCCCAAAAAAGTGTCCTTCTGCCCCTTTGCAGTCACTCCTCTCCCCCGGCAATCACTGATCTTTCTGGCACTGTGGTTTTATCTGATTGGGAATTTTATATAAATGAAATCATACAATATGTAATTTTTGTGCCTGGCTTATTTGATTTAGCATCATGTTTATGTTCATTCCCCTAACCTGTATTTCAGTCTGCTTCCTTACTAAGAACTGACATTAAACTTCTGGGTACAGAATTCCAAATATGAACCTTAAGTAGGAAAATGTGCCCCTCTACACTGACATAGATATTCTTTAGCCACATTAAATATAAACAAAATAACAATGATTGAAACAGTCATTATTTTGGGAGTTTCTTTCCATACCTTATTATTGTTTGTTCAGGTTTTCATTCCCTTTGTCTTCCCCCTCCTAAGGTGCTTTCTAGTATCTATATCTTTTTAATTAAAAAGGAAAGTTATCTTGGTTTTCAGCATTTTGTAATAATATCACAGCTCTTAAGAATATACTATGCCTTGAGTTGTCTCAAATCAGGACTAGAAATCATTGTGTCAGAAAATTCTTACACAAAAAAATTAACATAATTTAAGCATATATGTGATTATACTATAGTTTTCTTTATTTATATGGACATATATATAGTACAAGTAAATTAAGTAAATGTACCTGTTTTTGTATCCTAAAAAAATGTAAACAGTGCATTGAGAGTGATTATCATAAAACAGGAAAGCAGGAATTAGTTATTTCTGTAGTCAGACTTTAACTCTCTATACCTATTTAGAAAATATCTAAGAACGTTTTTTACAGTGTCTCTAAATTGAGTGTTTATCTAGAATCTTACACTAGAAATTATTTAATAAGAAAAATATATGGAATAGGATATAAGTCATTTTATAACCAAAAAGTATTATATGTTTCTGAAACATTTCTTCCCACAAACAAAATAGACGAAGGTAGTGAGATAACTTATTGGCTGTCACATTTAGTGATATAATATTTAAAATATATAATCATGCCTTTTACAAACATGTGTAAAGTGTTCTGTAACACTTGAATGGCTGCAGCTGTCATCTCATTTTTTCTGGATTAAGTTTGGTCAAGAAAGAAACTGCCTCATTTTCTAGTTGTCATTTGCCCAGGAAGTAAAAGCAAATTGTAATGAGGGAATCACAGCAGGAGAACCTCCTAACAAATGCGAGGCATATATTGACTGGCAGCCAGCATGCCATTTCAGTGATAAATGTATTTTTATACACTGCTGTTCAAGGTCATTCACTGTTGTCCTTGAGTGTACAGCCATCAAAAGTCATGCAGTTCACATTCTAAACAGTTCTAATAATCAGTGCAAAGATGCCTTACTTAAAAAAAAATCAGTTATTAATTTTATGCATCATTTATGTAAATTAAACATCTTTATATTTTTACTGCAATTTTATCTTGCTGTTGAAAATTGATGAGAAATGAAAGAAAATTTAAATTTATTAGACATTTGTGAGGTGTATTTGTGCAGAGTTATTATAGTGTTCACAGAAGCCAAACTTGAACATGGACAAACCTCAGTAATTAACCTTTCTGTGTTGTGCAGTTCTTCGATGTTTAAAATTTGTAAAGAACTTTTATAACCTAAGCATTTCAAAACAAAACTATTTTCAGTTGAAGACTTCTGCTATATGTTTGAAGTACAATTTACACTAAAAATACAGAAAAGAACATTTTGCTTTAAGATCTGCCCCAATCCAAAGACAGTATTTTCACTAACTTTTTGCTAGTTAACTCTTTAATAATTACTCAGAGAATTATGTATAATATATAATTATAATTATATATTATAATAATTCTGTAATTATTCAGAGAGAGAATTATCTAGTTATTCACCATTTTATTCAAAACTCAGTCACACTTACCTACATATAAAATGGCCAGAACCATGTTGTTACACAGTTTTTTAATCTCCATAAATAGCAAAATGTTTAGGGATTAATATTAAATAACGATTTTTAAAGTTAAAAGTTATATGGAAAAACATGATGATTTGGATCACACAATCTGTTTCAGGAATTTTTTTTTTTAATATTATGATTGTTGGGTTTAAGAATCCTTCTCACATTATGTGCTCATAGTTAGTACCTATTTACTGAAAAATCACCAGGCCCTTTAAAATGCACTGTCTTCAGCCTAATTTGTCATCCACCCTTCTCTCTCTGTACTTCATCCCTTGCACCATAAATGTTGACGATTCTGGAGGTTGTTAGTTTTTCCAACAAGCTATACTCCCTTTAGGCCTTTGGTTGTCTCAGACCCCCCACATGGAACACTCTTTCCAACTTGGTATCCCCCACTTTGCCCTGACACACACATACACACACACCCCACTGCATGGAATCGTTCAACCCAGAAAATTTCTTAAGATTTCCCACCTGGCCTTTGCAGTAATCCCTTCATTTAATTCCTTCCTGAGGGTATGTGTATAGGGGGAGGTAAATGAGTGTCTCTCTGATTTTAACTTAGATCTCCAGGTGAATCCAGTGTCTAGGGGGTCCAGATAAGTATTCTTATACTTTGTTCTGACATCCCACATATATTCCCCTGGCTAAGTACCACACATACGTGCCTCCTATATATGCAGAGATGTTAGAAGTTATACATTCTTAGTGTCTACAGTAGGTAATTAGGTTCCCAGTGTCTAACTTAGACCTTGAAGTGCTTTTCCCCATAGAAACTGCTATAAATAGTGCTTAGGAGATTGAATTGGCACTATAAATTCTGAAACATAAAGAATTCTATAGGCTTTTGGAAGCTGGCCCAGAAATCGCTTTGTTGCATTATTTCTATGGATAAATATATTCAGAGCTCCAAACAACTGAAATCCAAACAAACTTTAGGACTTCTTGATGACTGCCTATATGGAAACACCATAGTATACTGAATGTAAAAATGTCACTAGTGTGTGATGATAAAAAAATATTACCAAATTACATATGCAGTAGCGTGGAGTGATATGGTAAATATGCAAAACTGGCTGGACACAATGAATCATGCCTGTAATCCCAGCGCTATTGGAGGCTGAGGTGGAAGGATCCCTTGAGCCCAGGAGTTCAAAGCTATAGGAAGCTAGGATCAGGCACTGCACTCCCACCTGGCAGAGCAAGACCTTGTCCCTCGGCCCCTCCAAAAAATATATATGATATATATGTGTGCATGTGTATACACACACACACACACAGAATTATAAATAGATGGATTTCTTATATTTAAAGTTAATTACTAAGAACAAAAAAAAAAAAAAATTCTTACCATCTCACTCTTTTTTAACCTAACATGCAGAATTTGCCTTTTGACGAGCCAGTGCAAATAGGGTTCTGAGTTTGAGTTCTGCCTTTTCCGTATTTGGAACAAGAAATATGAGCCAGAATTCTGACTGGATTCTAAACTTTCTAAAGATGGGATCCAGAAATGGTATTTCCAGTTCCATATTAACTCATACGCAAACCTTGAGTTGAAGGCCTGCCATGGTTTTAGGTACTCTTAGGTTTACTAGCCGATTTGCTTTGTAGTTTACCATTTGTTCAAGCAGGTATAAGCTCTGATGCCTGAACAATCATAAATTATAAATCTGTAAGTGCAAGTATTTTTTAATACTTTGTCAGACATCTTAATGTACAAATGCTGTATCTAAACACTAATGTCAATTGGCTATTAAATGTTAATGTTTACCATAACACTTATAATATTACAAAATATGTTTCTTCAGCAGTCATATTTCTTTTTGAAAGAAATCCCTCCTATAAAAGAGCACCTGCCTTTTATTGTTTTAAAAAAATGATATCTCTCATTTCCAAGCTATAAAAGCAACTAGATATGTGTTAAATGTTTCTTTGTTAAATAATTTTTTAAGTTTTGGGAAGCATATACTTACCACTTAATGTTATGTATTGCCATGTAATAAAATAGTACAGAGGAATATGAAATTGTTTCTACCAGGAAAAACTGATAAACTTCATGATTTCAATGACAAACTAATAGAAAGTCTAGAAGGATATAAGCCAATGACTCATGGTGGTTTTTCAGGATGGGATTTGATGAGTCAGAGTAGGTTGGTAGGGTTTCCAGTTTTATTATAGATACTTCATAAAGAGTGGTGAGATTAGAGGCAATATTTAGATTCCTTGTGTTTTTTCCCTGTATTTTCCAAAGAAAAAAATCTAAATAAAAATTATGCTTCTGCTAAAAATCATTTTGGCTAACATAAAGTTTATCTACATGAACTCTTAAATCTTCAGAAATGTGTCCAAACTGCTTTTCATAACCTTTCCACCTAAAGGAAAACATTATATTAAGTGGAAAGTTTTTTGTTGAATTTTACATGTTTCGTCTCAAAAGAGAATAAAATTTGTATGCATAATATTAAAGTATGCCTTTAATAGCATCTGTAGGAAGGCATAGAATGTTATTTTAAGTCACACGTCTGTGGGTTACATACGTGATAGCAATTATAAGCAGATTATTAAAGTGCATTCTGAGTTATAAATAAATACACAAGCTGCACAGGATTCATATCTGGATAGAACGTAAAAATATCAAAGCAGTTTGTTTCTGTTAAGGATTGTAGTTATTTGGATAGCTTGTCAGTGGCAGAGAGTACAACAAGTGGGCTAGTGTTATTGATTTTCACCTTGTGTTACCAAAACATTTTTCATTGACAAATATTAATTGTTTATTAAGTGCTAAAGAGTTCGGTGGTCCAAATATTGAATTTTATAATGAATTTGCCTTTTAGTTTTGCTTATCATTAGACAATATGATTGCATTAAAGATACAAAGGTTTAAGCTACCATTATCTCCCACTTTAAGAACATTAAATAGATATTCCTCTAGAATTTAATCTCAGTGGTAGGATATTTAATTCATTTTCCTTTGTAATCAAGTGAATTCCCTTTGACCGAACTATAGGGAATGCTTGTTTCAATATGAAGTGTATAGCTAGCTGTAATTAGTAGTAAAGAATCAAGTGTACGTTGCATTGATTCTAGTTTATGAATACAGTGTATCATTGAAATATGTATCAGAACAAAACTGATGATTGTAAGTCATTAATTGGATTAAAATATTTTTCCTTTTATTTTGGAGAAGAATCTGCATATCACAGTGAGCAACCAAAGAAATATGTGTATACAGTCATACATATACAGAAATACATACAAATTTCTTTTTAATTCCTTTTTGTTGTCTTTCCTAACTTTTATTAGTATATCTCTTTTTTTATAATCATACTTGTAGAAGTCTTAATTATATTAATATAATGGCCTTTCTGAAATATCATAAGTTTTGTATAACTGATGAAACTTAAGCAAAGTTAAAATTAGGGAAATTAGACTGTCAGTTTTGACAGTTGACTAGTATTGGTAGTTTAGAATTAGGAATTTAATTCTAATTCCAGATATGTTTTTGATCCCAGAAATTTTACTTTTTAATAATTTATTTCCTGATCTCTGAGTCAATTACTACTTGATAAAGAGTTATTTAAAAGTTAAAATATTATCAGTCTTCAAAGTAATTTTGTTATTAACTACAGTGATTCATCACAGAATTCTTTACTTGAAAGGTGATTTGTACATTGGGAACAACTTGGAAATCTTTCATTTAAAAATAAAAATATTAGGCCGGGCACGGTGGCTCATGCCTGTAATCCTAGCACTCTGGGAGGCCAAGGCGGGTGGACTGCTCAAGGACAGGAGTTCGAAACCAGCCTAAGCAAGAGCGAGACCCCATCTCTACTATAAATAGAAAGAAATTAATTGGCCAACTAATATATATAGAAAGAATTAGCCGGGCATGGTGGCGCATGCCTGTAGTCCCAGCTACTTGGGAGGCTGAAGCAGCAGGACTGCTTGAGCCCAGGAGATTGAGGTTGCTGTGAGCGAGGCTGAAGCCAAGGCACTCACTCTAGCCTGAGCAACAAAGCGAGACTCTGTCTCAAAAATAAATAAATAAATAAATAAATATATTAGCTAAAAACCAAAATTTCAAGCCTACAATTTGTAAAATAGACCCAGCTCTTTCTTTTCTGCCTACCCCTTATACTATTAAGAAGGGGTGCCCTGTGATTTTATTCCC
This sequence comes from Mirza zaza, assembly GCA_008750895.1. Taxonomy (NCBI): domain Eukaryota; kingdom Metazoa; phylum Chordata; class Mammalia; order Primates; family Cheirogaleidae; genus Mirza; species Mirza zaza. The sequence goes on from VSMD01122451.1 coordinate 27,813, forward strand.
ATCCTTTTGGTCTTTTCACTCTGTCTGCTCTTGGTGGATTCTCTCAATCAGTTACATTTGGTCCTTCAACAAATATTCCTGGAGAGACTGCTGTACATCAGGAACAGTACTGAGTGCAGGGTCCATGGCTTCAACCTCTATATATGTGTTGATAACTCCCAAATCTGTCTTTCCTTAAACCTGAGCTCCAAATTCATCTTTCTTACTGACATGTTTCTAACTACCTGCTCTACTCCTCCACCTTAATATCTCCATATCCCAAACTAGGCTCTCTCTTTCCCCTAACAGTTTCCCACCTACTCCAGGCTTCCCACCTCCACCCCCACCCTCAGGGTCACCTTTCCTTGGTGCCTTCCTGTCCAGGTAGCACCACCATCTGCCCAGTGTGCCCTCTGTCCCACCCACACCTACCTCCTCATCCAACTCCCCATTTATCTGCTACATCTGCTTCCCAACCAGTCCTTCTTTTTTTCTAGTTTCTCTCTCCTCCACCCTCTGCCAGAATTTTCTAAAATCTACTCTGATCTGACCATTCTCTTATTTAAAAACTTTAGAAAACTACCTATAGACTATGAACTAAGTCCAGAGTTCTTAGCACTACAGAAAAGGCAGTTTATAGCCTGTCCATAGCTGCCCTTTTGCCTCATTTCCAAGCCTGTCTTTCTCTCTACCTCCCGCAGCCCCTGACACTTTCCTAGGCAGAGTGGCACAGGAGTGCTGGCTGTTTCCTTGGACCTCTCTCACATCTGCACTCTGCACATTTGCTTAGGCTCATCTCTCATCCTTCTGACCAACTTCTGTTCATCCTTTAAAGCTCAACTCAAATACCATTTTCTCTATACCTTGTGCTGATATCTCCTACCCCTGGACAGAAATTACCATCTCTTCTCCTGTGTTTCTTTGACACTTTGTGCACATTTCTCTTATGCCATTTTTAATACCATACAATAGTTGCTTACTGGTGACCTGTCCCCCCTCCTAGGTTCACTGGCAGAGATCACATCTCCTCTTTGCATTCTGATATCTAGCACTGGGCCTAGAACATAAACTCTCAATAAACACTTTTAACTACATTCATCCTAAAAATATTTAATCCCATGAGGTAGGCATGACAGATCTTATTCTTATTTTGCAAATAAGCAAATCAGAAAATTTTGCCCATTCGTAAAACCAGCAAAGACAAATTTTAATCCACTAGGTAAATGTGGGATGGTCTAAGAATAAGTCAGAGACAAGTAGTATCAGTGTCATTTTGCCACAGTAATTGCTCTGGAATATTTGCAAATGCAATTGATATGTGGGGAAAAAACTACATGTATCATTTCATTGTTTATGAACATTGCTATTTTAATATTAAGAAAACTTTTGGATGTTATATCAAAGCTAGGAGGGTAATTTAATATTTTTCTAACTTGGCATTTCTTAACATAAGAAATGGACCTTGTGATATAGAACAGCATTAATTAGCTTATGTTCCAGACTAATCTGATTTTCTGTTTTAATAACTTGAAGAGGCCTAATAAACTATACATAAAAATGTAAAATTCCTAAATCTATATTGTGTTTTAGTGGATATACTCTGTCATTATTCAAAATATAACAGGAGTCAAAAGATATGGTAATGTTGGTTAATATATATATGTAAATTTTAGAATTTTATGGGATGCCTTAATTTTCTTTTAACAAGTTATTCCTCTTTTTAGAATGGTGAAAATGTTAAGTACTTTTAAAATGTGTTTTTGGAAAATATAAATCCTCCAGCTTTAGTAAAGTCTGCATGAGACAGTTTTGTGTCACCAGGCACTATACCAGGCAAAAGAGAGATGGCGAGGGAGAGGGAACGTGTGTGAAGGCCCCGGCTCACGAGTCTAGTCACACCATCCTCTGCCAACCTCGGCCCAGATCAGAACCCACGAAAAAACCAAGTCCTGTCACAATGGACATTTACTTAGGAATGTCACTGCTGTTCCAGCAGTTTCTTAGGAATCTTTTGAATATTTAACAGCAGGATGTTCATAGCCTGAGAATCTTAAAACAAAACTCTGCTCATTTTAAGACTTCTAGCCTGTGTTTGAATAGCTTTAGATTAGAAATACTGAAAAAAAAAAAAAAATTAGCTTTTAGACCTGCCCAAATCTGAAAAAAACATTTTATGTGATTTTTTAAGTATATGTAAGTTACACTTTAATAGATGTTTTATAATTATTTCATACCAACAGTATGAATATTTGGTAACAATTTATTCACTATCCTTTTATTTAAAACTGAACCACATTTATCTAAATCACATTAGCATTCAGTGTATGAGTATCCATGAAAAATCTCTAAGGCTCTATAATTACATTTTAAAATGTCGAATTATATGAAAAATGTTATGTTTCAAATTATGTCTTTAAAATTTTTAATGTTATTACTGAGTTTGAGTCTTACAATACAAATACACTGCTATCATTTTATTGGCCAAAAATTGGTGGGAGTCATGTTATATAATAACTTGGGAGGTTGTGATGTTTGGCATTTGGGCGAAGCTAACTTTCAAAGTTTGATTCTATAAAATTGATCATTTCAACGTGCAAAAAAAAGGACATATTAGTTATGTATAATTTAACTGGATATTTTATAGTTTCTTCATCTTGAAAATATTTGGTATACTAAAGCAGGAAAAGAGTATGTGGGGAGGGGGCAGGATTCAGCTCCTGATTATCTATAGCAAGAAAAAGAGGAAGAAGGGATTAGACATTAATGTCTAATTGATAGAAAACTCTTTCTTTGAATATGAGTTTCTCAGATGGATAGAAAGGAAAATACTCCTAAAACCAGTACCTATTTTTTACAGAGATCGCTGTTATGATAACAACATTTTAAGATTGGTAAACTGTTGAATTCAGTGTTTATTCTCCATTCATTCATAGACCTTCCTTTTATTAATAAAAATTAATTTTGATAATTTATAATCAATCTTGGTGAAAATACAAGCCTCCATATTATAAAAATCTTAAATTATCGGTAATACCAAAATGACAATGGTAAAATTGTGTTGAGCATTTACTTGGATTCTCACTCTTCCTAGATCAGACTGTTGTGCATGTATGTGTGTGTGCACGTGCATGTGGGCATGTAGCCCCCCACAGAAAAACTATCAAAAACTATTCGCTCATGTGATAAGAATGATCAATATGTGGATATTGAAAAGCTCCTTTAATTCATCAGTGTCAGTTAGTTTATCCCCAAATGAGATATAAGTAACTTTTAGTAACTGAAAATGGGCAATAAATGCTGCAGCTATTTTTAAGGAATAAAAAGAGTCTGTTTACTTCAGGCATTATATCTTATAATAAAACTTAAGATAGCTCACTTTATTATATTTATCCTTAAATCTATTTTCCATTAAGATGTTAAAATGATACCAGATCTACTTGTTTTTTCCCCCAAATGTATATTCTTTTCAATTAGATGGTGATAGAAAATAACTCAATTCATTGAATAATCCAATACCTTGGATTGGAAAATGCCATAACAGGTTAACTGTGTAACATAGAGTTGGCATAATGTGAATAAAAAGCATCACCTCAGCCCTCCATCAAGAAAAGAAATTATAGAGATAAACAACCCATTTTCAACCCTCAAATCTCTGTTCAAAATCATTGTAGAACCGCCAAAGGGCAGCATCTAGACTTATGTGCTTAGACTTTAGGAGATGGTACAGCCAATAAGAGAAGCTGGGCTCTCTTCAGTACTGGAGAGTTTTAGGATTACATTTACCATGTGCTTTCATTTTGGTCGATATTTTTAGCTTCTGCATTTTTGTGTCCCAAGTGAGAAAGAACCAGAGTCCTAATGTTGTAATTATCCTTTCCTTAAGAAGTGCTTATGTATGGTGCTTATAGGTAGGTATCGCCTCTTTGGGGCACAAACTAATTGGATGGGGGAAGGGACCTTCAGGCAGTGGGGACCAAGGAGGGAGGTGCTGATGAGAGAAGTGGGCTATCATCTTCCTCTGGCCTGGGGGGCTGGGAAAGCAACACGGGCATCTTCCTCCTTCCCAGCCAATGGAGAAGGTCAGGGCAGCTCTGTTTTAAGAGATTTAAACTCCTGAAGTTGAGTCAAGGAAAAGAGTTTTTCTCCACCTGCACTCTTGCCGTGGGTCAGGGGAGGACTGTTTGGGTGTGCCAGCTCCCCTGAGAGACCGGGCTTCCTCTGTGCCAGGCAGTGCTGACTGTCATCCCAGCCGTCCTCATGGGGATGGAGCCTTCCCCTATATGTGGAAGCCATGTCCACACCACCTGGGGTTGGGAGTCTAGGAGTTCTGTGACGACCCCTGGTGTTGGGTCTGAAGGGTTGAGCTGGCTGACTGTTGCCTGTCCAGGATGAGGGGACAGACATTTCCCCTAGGCAAGTTCTGGGACCACAGGCTCTTGTTCCCAAGCAGCCCTGCTGTAGTTGTCTGTGCTGAGGCTGTGCCCATCTCTGAGCCCGACCAGACATCACTCAACATCTTTGTCATTTAACATGGGGAAGTCACTTAAGAATGTCAGCATATATAATGTATGTAAGTGCCAGTTACAGGAAAGTCAAACTGTGGAATTTGAAGATTGGCAGTTAATATTTTTCTTTTATCTGGTATTCTCTGAAAAAATAGACTCTGGCTCCAGACTGCCTGTTAATTAAAACAAGCTATTCTGCCTCCCTGTGCCTCAGTTTCCTCATCTGTGAAGTGGGGAATAGTACAGTCTTCTTATCTCATGATATATAAGGATTAAGAAGTATATGTAAAAGTGCTTGGAACATAAGATGTACTACAAAAGTTTCCTTTTTATTATGCTTTTTGGGTTCCCTACAGTAACTAGCACACTAGTGCACACATAGGATGCCTGTCCAGAAAGTATCCAGCCATTGCTAATATAAGGAGAACAGTTTGGGTGACATCGATGTAACCTGGCAGCCAAGGAGAGTGGACTGGAATGTGCATGTGTGAACAATGACGGCTTCACTGTACTAGTCGGGGGGACACTAGACTCTCTTGAGTGAGCATGTGTACTACGTGGTCATCGCATTCAAAATGAGCCAGTAGAGCAACAAATCTACCTCAGATTTTGTGTTAAGCTAGAACATTCCTCCACAGAAACTATTGAGATGATTTGGAAGGCTTTCGGGGACGATGTAATGAGTGCAGCACAAATAAACGAGTGGCACAAATGCTTCAAAGGTGGTCAGGAATCTGTCGAAAGCGATCCACATTCTGGAAGGCCTGCAACAAACACAACACCTGGGAATGTTGAACATGTATGGGTTAGGGTAAGAATCACAAGGAGAACTGTGTGAGGTCCCAAGGTGACTGCTTTGAAGGGGACTGAGGAGTTATTGTCCTTTGTACAATGCTTCTTGTATCTTGTATCTTCTTCAGTAAATGTCTCTCTTTTTCATAAGACATGGCTGGATACTTTCCAGACAGACTTCCTTTATCCTTCAGTATACAATTTTAAAATCTATTTCAAGGATGGCAAAAACCATGTTGTAGTTGACCTTTGCTAAGTCCATTTTTTGTTTTCAATTAAAGTAGTAAGTTATATGACACAATTCCATCAATGACCACAATAATGAGACAGAAACTAGTCTTCTAAGCACCCAGGTGATATGACATAAGTGTTGAAAATGGGTTAAGTTGGAGAAGTAGACAGAAAGAAATAGAAGAGGATTCATGAGCAATAAGTGAAGGGGAGTACATGTTTAATAAAAATAAACCATCAGAATGTAAAAGGAATGCTAATGTCTGATGGAAAGCATGGTAGAAGTGGATTTAGAGCAGGGTCGATAATCTGGGTTTTTGTCAGTGGATGTCTCTCAGGATGTTTCTCCACACACAAGACTCTGTCCAGTGGGCTCAGGTGCCCAAATCTCAGTCTCCTAAAGGTAACTGAAAGCACTTTGAATGTCAACCATTTGCATACCAACAACTTTGCCAGCTTTTCCCTTTCAAGAAAGTCTAGTAAATTGTCTTCTAACAGTGATCATCAGCTACAAGCTGCCATTTTCTGATAAAATAAGCTTAGTGCTGGCCTGCTCGTGTAGTTTTGAGAAACTATAATGACATTGGTTTCCTGTTCTAGTACACAGTCTGGTTTGAAATTCCACACTTTGCGGTGTAGTTGAATAAGATAACCTCTAAGATACAATCCAACTCTAAGGTATTGTGATTGGAAAGCTCGAAGAGAGTTTAAGGAAAAGCCACTGAAATTATTAAAAAGTTGGGAAATGAGACCTGAAAGGAAAGGTTATAGTCACTGGGATTTTCTTTTTTTAATCCTGAAAATAAAAATAAGTAAAAAAGGACCAAGTTGCTACAATAGTCCTCAAGTCAATAAAAGGTTATCGTGCTAGGACTGGTGACCAGCTGTTCTCCATCTCTGCTGAGGTTAGGACGAGGGGAAGCAGGCTTAAACCGCCACATTTTGGATTTAGATTTGATATGAGGAGAAATTTCCTGACCGCATACATTGTTAAACACTGAAAAGGGTCCTCGGGGGAGATTTTGGAATCTTCTCTGGAGGTATTTGAAAACAGGATAGATTTTCGTCTGTCTGATCCACTTCGAGGCGGCACTGTCCACATACAGAAAAGAATGGGTGACCTTTCCGTGTTCTTGGCGTCATCAGGGGCTCTTAAGAACCTATGCACAAAACGGCTCGAGAAGGCTTAGTTCATAGTGATAATTAAATTGGACTTGAGCCTTCTAATCAGCCATAGATGAGATTGTCTACTTTTAATGGTGTGATTATCTGCCTAAATTATTTGTTGAGTCTATAATTTGTTTCCTTGAAGAGATGAACCTTAAATATCTAATAAAATTTTCACAAATTGCTTGCTTGGAGAAAAGGGGATTTTTTTTTCTTGAATGTAATTAATTCTTAACTTTTGAACTCTTTTGAAATGGCTGTTTTTTCATGAGCCTTTCCCTTGCCTGACAAACAAAACTGTCAGTCAGAAAGATGTCTTTGTCTTCTGTCTGCCTTGAGCAGTTACCTCCCTGCCAGCCAGCCATGAAATCTGCGGCCTCCTGTATTGGGATGTCAGAAAGACTTGCAAATCAGACCCTGGTCCACCCTCCTGTCTGCCCTTTTCCAACTTTGGCTGCTATTAATATGTAAGAGATCCCAAACGTGTGACCGACCGGTGCTTCAAATAGCAGAGGTAAAGCTTACCCAGAACCTCACTTTGAGTTTTTGGTTATCATTAAAGTGAGAGCAGTGCTGGGAAAATGCAGGTATTTGTAGCTGTTTGGTATCGCCTCTCCTTTTCTTTTCAGGGCTCCATCCTTACCTCCCAGGCACTCATTTCTCTAAATATCTAGCCTGTCCCCAATCTATTTCTTGCCTCCATACACAAACGGACACTTCACTCAGGCTCACCCTAAGCTCAAGGCGTGCGCCCTGCTCGTACGTCACGGAAACAAGCTTTCCCTGTTTGCTCTCTGCCACAGTGAATTCTAGGAAAAAATGCCTCAGATGAAGGCATATTTTGTGTGTTTAGAGATTTCAGAGGCCTTGTGCTGCCAACTGGGGATATATTTTCAGCTCAGCAGACCTTTCAGGTACCCCTCAAATTGCAGCTGCCTAACTTCCTCTGAAGTCAGCCATGCTGCTTCTGGAGAAGGCCCACACCAAGGCCGCCTCTTCCCCCTTAGCCCCTGATGACCTGAGGGATTCAAGGTCATCTGTCATTCTATAACATAACATCTTAGTAAATGTTATGCAAGATACATGGGTTAGTACTTTATGATTCGATGGTATTTATGATAGCAAAATTTTATCTACTTTTGGGAATCTTTTCTTTGTAAATTTATGTTAAAATTAAGAAAATGTTTTGTCTGATTAGGCTTCCCCTTCCCCCTTAAAAAAAAAATTGATGAGACCTGCAAATAAACGTGAAATGTTCTCTGATTTTGTTCAGCCTCTAAAGAGGGCGTAATAGAGTCCTACTTTTTGGTTTTGAGTCCCAAACCTGTCATTTGGAATTCGAATATCAAGAACTCTGGGAAGACACAGACCATGTAAAGAGCAATTTTAAAGAAATATTCTAAATAGTCATGGCTTCTCTTGTTGTTTTTTGTTTTGAGACAGCGTTTTGCTCTGTCACCCCAGCTAGAGTGCAGTGGCATCATCGTAGCTCACAGCAACCTCAAACTCCTGGGCTTGAGCGATTCTCCTGCCTCAGCCTCCTGAGTAGCTGGGACTACAGGCATGCTCCACCATGCCTGGCTGGTTTTTCTATATTTTGTAAAGACGGTCTCGCTCTTGCTCAGGCTGGTCTCAAACTCCTATTCTCAAGCGATCCTCCCACCCTGGCCTCCCAGAGTGCTAGGTTTATAGGCATCTGTTGACACGGACCTAATCATTTTAGAGAATCTAATCTCCGTTTCCTTCTGATACAACCAGGTTACTTATATTTCTTTGCAGAGCACATTAAAGATGTCTGCTAAAAACTGTTGGGTAAGTGTAAGTATTGCTCATTTTTAATGCTGCCTCTAGTTCTTTTTCTTTCATAAGAAAAAGGGTTGAGGGTGTTTAACAGTTCAACACTCTGTCCTCTGCCAGGAATAGTTGCTTGAATTTTTTTTTAAGTGTTCATAGAACTTCATCAGTTAGACTAACTTCTTTACATTTCTCTCTTTTCAAGACAGCAATTTCTTTGCCTAAAAATATAACAAGGCACGATACTCATTCACACATAAAAAGTTGACCAAACCTCTCTTTATGTTGAAACCTGTTGTTTTAAAAAATGTTCTTTAGGGTCTAGCTGCATTTCAGACCCAAACCACAGGGCTCACCCCCTCACAAAGCACTTAAAGAGTTCAATGGGATCCCACAGCTGCATCTCTAATGCCTGAGTAGAGGTTAAAGTCAGATCAGGTGGTGCCTGCACAGATCTTACCAGTTCAGAGTCTGAACAAAAGACAATGGCAACATTTCCATTACAGTGAGAGCTGAAGCACCTCTCAGGCTGAGATTGTAATGAGCTCACCAGATGTACCAAACCGTTTAAACTACGAGCTTCCCTGCACTGCCATGAGTGGTGCTTGCTTTCTTGTAAGACAGTCTGTCTGTCTGTCAGCAGCAGTCAGTGCTCTGTGGTTTTTCCTTAGCTCACTTTAAATGGCAGCTCTGTGGGGCACCTGGCAGTATTGTGCTGTGGGTGTGTGTTCATGTTCTGATCCAAAGTGTAGTCTCCTGTTGTCCAAAAAAGACCTTAAAGAAAGTAACAAAATTGAACTCAGTATGTGACAGGACCTCAGCAACAACGGCAAATGAAAACAGAGCAGTGATTAGCGAGCTGAGTAGGAAGTATTTATTACAAGACACATAGAATGAGCATAAATTTAGTTCTGAGTTTCCTGGCAGTAAAGCAAGCACATGTTAGATTACGTAGTTATTGTTACATGATAAAAAGAAAGCAACTAAATTTATCTAGAAAGAGAACCATTTTCCTGGCAGAAAATTCTAGGATGAACCTATTTCACAGGAACTTCTATTAGAGACACTAGATAACATAATTGTGTCTTCAAATAACATAGAAGTATTCTTCAAGTGGCTGTTTTAAATTCCAGCCCTCTGTAAAAGATGAAGACATAATATGAAATATGTAGAGAAGACTGCTCTAAAGGTGAAGGGTGTTCCCAGTGTGTCTGGATTTCTGCTTTTGCAACAGGGCTAACTTGCCTAACCTCCAAGAAAGGGGCATTAACATGTCCATTGTGACATCCTTTAGACCTGCTGGTGTGTGGTCAACTCACTGTTGCATTCTTTAATTGTCTCAAGTATGTTGGGTTGCTGATGAAGGAAGGATGCTAATCTGGAAGAGGCAATCTTAGCATTTTGTTTTGAAATTTGGGGCCCAATCTCCAGAAGGAGGATCAGCCTACCTCGGCACAGAGTTGGGTTTTGGGGGCATTTTAAGAAGGGCCAGTTTTTCTTAGACAGTTTTATATGGCTACTAGGATCCCAGAGCATGGAAAAAATTATTTTCAATCAAATATTGGAACGGTTACATTAAGGGGGTCCAGGCAGGTCTTAAGTGAGCTGTGCAGCCTGGTACACAGGTCTTCTTTTGTGTCAGTACTGGATTGGTGAAGTGAAGAGTGAATGCCCAGTGGTGACCACCGCCACTCAGCCCTGGCCGACGTTGCCATGTGTGAACAAAGGCCCGGTTTTTCAGGAGATCCTCCAGTTTTTTAGGAGAGGCTAGATATCTTGATTTTACAAAAGATCTGAGGAATCAGAAATAGGGGCTCAAAAAAATTTTTTTTTTACATTTTTGCAGGCCAAACCAAACATACCTATAGTCTGGTTTCAGTTTAAGGGTCTTTAGTTTGCAACCTATGTTATAAGTCAAGGCCTTACTAATCAACTATCTTGACCATACTATAGCCTCACATTGGCCCAAGAGAATTTCATACCTTTAGCAGAACTGAATCTTGATTTTAAAAAACAATTAAAAATGCTTTCGCAGTGAGCTCATTCAACTGACCTAGTAAGTGGGAATCGCCAGTTTTTCCCGCTTAATTGATTGAGGCTTTTTTTTCCTGCCTGAATAATTTTCATTCTCATACAGTTGATGTTAAGCTGGTTTCTTGCAATAATTACTCAACAAGTGCTCCTTTTAGCTTAATTTTGTACACTCGTGGGCCAGCACCATGGAGTTACCACATCTGTGTAATAAAATGCCAGTCTGAATTCTGTGTTTCTAGGCAACCTGGTATGCTAAGTGATACTGAATCTCGAAATATACGGTCGGGGAATTTGGGGAGAGTGTTCATTAAATGATACAGTCAAGTAATTGAGTTATGTGATTGTTTACATTTTCTCATCTCTAAGCAAGCCAGTAGTATTTTAATACTAAAATACTAATACTACTGAATTCTTATTGCCATGTATTGTGCAGAGTATGTGTTATCTCATTTAATCTTCACAAAGCTCTGTGAGTTAGATACTGTCATTATCATCATCATCCCCACCTTATAAACATGGGTGCTCAGGTGTTAAGTACTTTAAATAACTTGGCCCTGGGTTCAACAATTAGTAAGTAGTGGAGCCCAAAAGCAAACCCAGACTGTGTGACTCAAATCAGTGCTCTCTGCCTGCCCAAAGCCCAGTGCTATATTACCAATATGGTGTTTTTTCTTTGAGTGTTAGGGAACAGGTGTTATTTTGGATCCCACGGTGCCTTGAAAATCTAATGACAGGAAAGAACAGAATGCAAAAGGCAGTGAGGAATGTGCTGTGTCCCCTACCCATTTCCTTGCTCCTCCTCCTCATTTTAGTCATCAGAAATGAATTATGAAAAAAGTCTTACTGAAATTGACAGTATGTATAGGCTGAATCACGCAAGGAGCCTGATGCTCTCACTGAGACTCAAGGCTCACGATTCTCCATCAAAAATGATGGCTGAACACAAACCTTTCAGGTACTTTGTTAGTTGAAGGCTCACATTTCCCACTCCTTTCTAGAGAAAGGGAAGAGACAGACCTATGGCTTGTGAGCCAGACTGAATGTTGGTTAAGGTAGCAGAGGTATGGTTTTTAATAGTTGAGTGTTGGGAGATTAATACAATATGCTAACTTTCTTAGTAGCCAGTGTTTTCTGTAATTATTAATATCATCAGGCTTGAGTGTATTTTTTTATTAGGAAGGACCTTTTATCAAAGACCTAGTCTAAAATACAGCCTCCTTTTTATTATTCATGGTTAAATCAATGGTAGCTATTTGGCAGAGGTTCAAAGCTATTCCTGTTAACTTGTTTTTAATGATATTTGATTTATATGTGCGCCCAAACCTCCAACACGTGTATATATGTATATTTACTAATTGCAGCTATGTGCATTTAAACACAGTGTTATTGGGGAGAAATGAAGCATAAAACATGAAAAATGTGTAATTATTAAGGAGTTAAAATTACAGTCTTTGACTCCTTCCAGAGCAGGGATTTTGTGATACAGCTTTGATTGGTTTTTGTTTCAGATGAGCAAGGTTCCTGGATAGTTTGGGTGATCAGTTTCTTACCTTTCTAATTAGTCGTAAAATTCTTCTTTCTAATGGACATAAATGAATTAACACATTAGTTTGTTCATTAATATATGCTTTTTCTTTGGGCTCATGGTGTCCTCCCAACTGGGAGACAGGTGGACTCCTCAGAACAAGATCAAAGCCCTTGGAGAGTTCCTCAGACAGAGAACTTTGGTTGCTTTTTAAAATTTTTCTAACCTGATCATATAAACAAAGAATGTCACAGCATCTAGTATCCGTGATGTAACTTGTTCAGTATTAAATGCATTAGCATGCATGCTTGTAATAGTTCTGCGGAATGCATACCATTAATGATGTCTGAATTTTTATTTCAGACAATCCACGGACACAAGGGACCGATCACTGCAGTGGCCTTTGCTCCCGATGGACGATATCTTGCCACCTACTCAAACACCGACAGCCACATTTCTTTCTGGCAGGTAAGGGTACATGCTACAGGGTTTTGAAGTGTATACCGCACGGTACGCTTTTAGTAGGTGGTAGGTAAGGCTTCTTGTCAAGCCTGTGTGCCAGCCGTCCTTCCTGCCACCACCTCTTCTTCAAACAAACATTAAGTATTTGCTGATTACTGTCATATACCAGGCATGAGCATGCAGGGTGCTGAGAGTACGATCAGCAGTCTGGAAAGGGGGCATCTGCTCTCACAGAGCTTGCAGTCTGCAGTCGACACGGATAAATAAGCAATCACGGTACACGCAATGCAGGGGGACGGAGCACGTGGGCGTGGGAAGGCTTTCCAGAGGAAGCGACACCGGAGCTGAGATGTGAGTGATTGTGAGGAGGCGCTGGTGTCCAGGCTCAGCCGGGAGGAGCGGGTGGTTAAGGAGAGAGGACGCGTGTGTGCCAAGAGATGGAAGAAAGCACGGGGAGGCCTGTGTGAGGGCCTGCCCTGCAGGAATGTGGCAGGAAGGTCTCGCTCAGGCCTATAATTTACTCAAGCCATTCAACAAGGTCCTTGGGTCTGCGACAATATCAGGGCATAGGGCAATAAGATATTTTCCTAGTGTTCACTTCACGTCTCCTTTATAATTATCTCATTTTTGTTCTCGTTCTGAATTTCCCACGTAATGCTCTTAATTCCCAAAATAGTCAAACATTTATAAAAATCTCTGAGTATCTTTGGCTGGCAGTTCATGAGAATGCCTGCGTTTAATTCTGATTCAAATAAATGTTAATTTTGAGCAGCTAATTTTTACAATAGAACTTGTTTCATCCTCAGTGCTTAATCTTCATTCCATCTTCTTTTTAATTACCTTACGGTTTTAGTCCTGATAATTACAAAAAAAAAAGTAAATATTACCACCCCCCTCAAAAAAAGTTGATTTAAAATTTTGTTGTTACTATTTTCCTAAGGTGTAAGTATGTTTTATGAGATTCACTTTATTTGCTTTGAAGCTAAAACAAAATAAAAGTTTAAACAAGCCTTCAGCACAACTTGATGATGGCTTAAAAAAAAAATCAATAGCTAATAAAATGTAAAACGGATACAATAAATTGCTTAATTAACAGCATGCTATTAAAGCATGACAATGTCAAAATCTGTCACAGACTTTTTCTACTTTTATCTAATTTAGTTTTCCAGTTTATTTTCTCATTATCCTTTCTTCCAGAATATATCTCCAGCATCTTAATTAGCTCGTACTAAACTCTTTCTGTCAGAGATCTTGCTCAGTCTCCAGTTTTTCCTAGTGGGTAACCAGTTCTGTGGCTTTCTACTACCAAAACACGCAGTGAGTCCATTAGGTGTCCATAAACTGGACTCACACAGCAATGGTTATTTCAAAACTTTAGCTGTGCATTGTTTTTTCCACTCACATCTGACACAGTGGTCTCTATTATGCCAACTGTACTTCGATACAGAGTTTCCTTTATTTCCTCTTCTCTTGAGATCTTGGAGATTCATTCCATATTTACTGTGCTCCCAAGTGGTAGGTACCAGCCTGTGCTGTAGAGATTCAGAGATCAGTAAGGCATGGGGCCCTGCTTGCAAAGAGCTTGTGTTTTGTCCAGGCTTTCTTCTTTGGAATAAATAAGCAAAAGCTCACTTTTCTTTTTGTCCAACTTGTTTTCTGCTAAGTAAGTATAATTTGTTATATAAAGGAATACCTCAAAAGTTAGCCACATTTGAAACTATTTCTAGTATTTCTCAGAATTTTTTAAGTGAAATTTTCTAAGTGGTCCATTTTCTTTTTCCCCTTGTCTAGATCTTCAAGTTGGGTATGTTCATTCCTTCCTCGAATATTTATCTGTTTCCATCAATGTTTCTGGCCAGCTCATTGATGGGGTTGTGGGTAGCATCCTTTCTTACCTTAGAGATCAAGCTCATGCATTAGATATCTTTTTGAGGTACCTCTTTTCATCTTCCAGTCTCTCTCTGCAGGCTCCTGCTATAGTCTCTGGGCTTTGCCAAGCACACTTAAACCTGTGTGCCTGTCCATGTGGCTTTGCGCACAGTGGGGCTGCAGCACGTCTCTGTAGTCCACAAGCTCTCACCCGCTCCTAGGGCTGCCTTGTATCCCTGCACATGCCAGAGCACCACAGCGACGCAGGCAACACCCAGAGCGTTCTTGCCTCTAAAACCAATGTCAACATTGAAAATGCAGCCCATTTTTTGGATGGTGAAATTATAATCAGCTCAGTCTTAAAATTTTAATGGAAGGCACAGAAACATCATTTCAGCCTTCTCAAGAAAACACAATGAAACCTCTTCTAGAAGTGTAGTGCTCTTTTATTTGAATTAAAGAGAGTTCAAAAAGCAGTGTTAGATCTGCTGCTGCTCTCTCCAAATGGGCTTTGCTGATTTATTTAGATACTTGTTGTTTAGTTGTAATGATGTATGAGAATACTTTTATATTATTCCAGTAAGTGTACTGTAATATATTTTGAAAACTTAATGAAGTCTTATTAATACAGAACCTTACTAAAGCTATCAGCTATTAAAATCTTTGCTGAGAAATGAGTGTTAATGAGAAATATTGCTTGGATAATTACTCAAGAGAGACTTAGTAAAAGGTTTGCGTGCAGCATTACTTACATTGAGGATAGCATTAAAACATTTCCTGTTGTGATGAATTATATCTGCATGTGTTTCTGTGTATTCAGAAAATCTTCACAGAGCTGGTTTGTGAAGCATTATTTTTGAAGGGAAGGAAAAAGCCAAAATTGGATTTTAGTTAGTTTACATACTTATCTATTGAATGAACTAATTTGGCAATCTTTCAAGCCCTTTGATTTTTCTAACATCATATTTCTATAATATTTCACTTCAGATTGGTATTTGAGCAAGAGGAGTTTGGCAATGAAATACATTCACAATCCTCTCACCTAAATCATACCACCACTGTCCAACAAATAAATATCCTCTTTCAGAAATGCTAATAATAAATTAGGTGGATATTGGTTTCATTTATTTTTATTTACTTTGTAATACAATAGAATACTATTCAACCATTTAAAAAGAATGATGTAAATCCATAGTCATTAATATGAGAAGATTGCCCTCAACATTTTGTTGGATGAAAAAACAGATTGTGAAGCTGCCTTTTAATAGAAGCCTGTTTATGTAAAATTCCTTAAATCTCCTTCTCCTCTATGTATTTAACACGGAGATCTGGAAAGTTGTTTTACCAAAATATTAACAGCGATTGTCTCCAGGAAATGAGATTTCAGGGGATTTTTGCTTTCTTCTTTATACTTCTCTTTATTATTCGACTTTTCCACAATGAGTATTTGCTATCTTTGTAATCAGGAAAAAACTTAATGTTACTAAATCTTACAATTCCATGTAGTTTTCTTCCTTTTTTTCTTTTTTTAAATTTTTCACCTGTCCCATGACATAGGTTGCTTTCATCCGAGGTTCAGGTTGCCCTTACTTGAACATAGTTTGTAGCCGTTGTTGGGCAAGAAAGCATTAATATTGAATAACAAAATGGTTAAATTGTTTCAGGGAGAGTTCTTTGGCTGGGCTTACTGGAAAAATTATTATTTCAGATTCATGCCTAATTTAAAGACGTGGTAGGGAAAGGATGACATGGAAAAGAGTGAATTTTAGTGAACATGGGGGTCTTCCTCATTCCAACTGTATGCAACGGTAATAGTTATTTAACTTCCAGAATTTCAAACAGCCCTGTTCTGAGGCACAATGACTCATCTGACCCCACCAAAGGAATTTGTCAGAGTAGGGATGGCTCAGGTTATAATGGGAACTCAGATATAATAATGGCCTTTTCTTAAAATTGTTCCATTCCCAGAAGATATTCTTTCCTCCTTTGCCTATAGCCCTCAACCTGTTTTTGTTTGTAGCTGAATTTGAAGGACAGAATTAAAAATAGAGAAGTGTCTGAACATTGTATGCCCCTTGCGTTTTGAGCCACCAGCAGAAATCAAGCTTCATAGATATTTTCATAGAAAATCTATGAAGAGTGAAAAATACTTTTTATTTATCAGCTGAGAAGTTAGATTTCTTAAAAGCACAGTATGCCTGTTGATGCGAGCTAACGTTAGCCAGCAGTTTTCTGGATCGTTGGACTCTGTTTTGTAAGAGGACTACATTATTATGTGCTGTTACTTTTTGCAGAATTGAGAACTATCAAATCAAGCTCACCATCATTATTTATATTTAAACTATTTGGGACCCTCCAAGAGCAATAAAGCATTGATTTTTGTCTTTTGTGGAGTTTGGGGGAAAAGGAGGGAAGGAAACAAGGAAAGAGGCTTTTGGAAGGATGACAGTAAGGAAATGCCTGGCTGTAAATGCGACCTGAACTTTAACAGAAAGAGTTAACAATAACCATACATTTGGTTTTAAAATGTGACCTCGTACACTAGTGATTTTTTTTCACCTCTGTGTTGTGTTCGGCACTATTATTAATGCAGGAAAATCAGTAACATTAGTCATCTTAAAAGGGTTATTACTCAAGATGATTTAAATTGTGAAAATGTCAGCGGAGCCTGCGCGCACTCTGCTAGAGATGCCATGATTTACGCCCTCTGACACCAGCCTGCTGCCGAGAAGGGCTAGAAAAAGGAATGGCTTGTGTTTTGCACTGATCCAAATGCAGAGCATGATATCAGCAATAACATATCTTAAATGTCCTAGGATTTGCCGGGGTTTCACGGATCAACCATTTGTATATGTTGGATCATAATGTGCATGCTTCACGCAAATCCCCAGAATGTTACACATTCAGATGAAGGCTTTGCTGGAGAGAAGAATTGGAAATGAGAATTAGTACAAAGGAAAAATATTAGTTCCGAGGCCTCTTTCTTGATTTCCAGTATGCTTTCCATGTGATTTATAATAGCAAAAATGATGCATATTGCAAACATTTTAAGTAATATTTAGAATCTAAAGGAATCTTCAGACGCAGTTGCTCGGGAAACAGTTCACTTAGATGAGTGCCATTCAATATTTAGCACTTTGACCTGAATGCATAGTCGTTCATGAGTCATAATTTCCATGCTATTTTTCATTTATGCAAATGGATTAAGAAAACTTGAAACTTAAATCAAATCTGGAAAAACTTTCAAACAGCAGAAATCCCCAACCAATAAAAAGATATTGTCAATAAAGTATTAAGAAGATACTCTCTAGAGTGTGGTAGCAAAACAGTGAGCCACAGATACAGTGTTGAGATGAAACTGGTTCTTGTTTTTCCCTTCCAAATAAGCAAGAGCTTTCCAGAGACTGAGGTTTTAAAAAGCTAGAGAGGAGCGAAGGTGTTGGTAGATGGGAAATGGAGTGGGGGGTGAGTTTTGAGCTTTGATCCCATAACCTCTCACTCTGTCTACTGCTTAACTCTGCTTCACTTTCTTCAACTAATTATAAATCCCAAAGCTTGTCTCCATTGACTCATCCTTCAGGGGACGCAGTTAGCTTTGTTGTTAAAGAACAAAAAGGTCTGCAGTTTTAAATACCCACGATTCCCAAATACCTGTATTGTCTAATTGAACCGTTTTATTAACAGCTATAATTTAGCTCCCTTCCTAAAGATCGATGGACTCTCCTGCTGTCAGGCTCTTCCCACAAAGTAAAATTTCTCTAGATTTATGCTTTTACTGTTACAGCATCAAAACCGTTCCAAATACACTGCAAGACCGCGGCATTGGTTGTATAGTGGTTAGCATAGCTGCCTTCCAAATACACTGCAAGGAGCCCTTTAGAGGTTAAGAATAAACTCCTAGGTGAACATGAATAACCATTGAGGAGGAGAAAATGACCTGAAGTGTGTGCCCAGAAGAGATGGAACCAGTCTCCGCGGTAGGGAGAGGGAAGGTTCCTCAAGTGACTTGTTTGCTCTCCTGTCCCCTGTCCCTCCAGATGAACACGTCCCTTTTGGGCAGCATCGGCATGTTGAACTCGGCGCCCCAACTGCGCTGCATCAAAACCTACCAGGTGCCGCCCGTGCAGCCCGCTTCCCCTGGCTCCCACAACAGCCTCAAGCTGGCCCGGCTCATCTGGACTTCCAACCGCAACGTCATCCTCATGGCCCACGACGGGAAGGAGCACCGCTTCATGGTCTAAGGCTGCTGTCTGCCACCGCGCCGCGTTTTAGTTCTCTAACCTCTCTAAGCCGATGTCGCTCTGCCCGCACTCACACCGGATCATTCCTCGGTGCCTGCCCACCCCAGAGTCCTCCAGGGGCGCGCTGGGTCTGTGTCACCTGTGCATGCGTCTCAGGGGCAGACTCCTGCTCGTGCCACCTATCGATTCAGAGGCATGCACACAGCACTCCGCAGGATGTGGCCATCCTGTCACTAGGGAGTTTTTCCCTGCCAGAGATGGGAGGGGAAAGCCAGCGGTTCCTGGGAACGCTCTCGTTGCTTGGTGCAACAGAAGCCCGAAAATCAATACACACTGTCATTGCACTCCAGCCCAGGTCAGCGTTTTCAGCCATCTAAACCCCATCTCTGAAGTGCTGCTTGATTCTGGTCGTTCTGACCCTGGGCTTTGAGGTCATGTGGCAGTCCTCATTACTGAAATTATTTCCCTTTGCATTTCCTAAAGCATACTATTGTTTACCAAAAAGATTCTGTGTTTACATGTTTTTTTTTTTTTCTTCTGGTGATTGCTAGGAAATTACTCAATCCAATTTCCTAGGGTTTAGCCACCACCTTTCTTTATCAACACTTGATTTGAGATTAATGAAAAAATATATTTAAAATATTTCCTTGTAGAAAATACAGTTTTCCAGTCACCTAGCCTTCTCAAGTGCTCATGTCCTACTTAGATGATAGTGTATTTAGTAGTTTAAAATAAAAACATCACTCCTTATGATCTAGTTGATAGAATTATCCAGTCACCATAGCGAATCTCTTAAAGGGACTTTTGTGATAAAGAACCGCGTTTGGAAGCATAGCATATACCTAAAATGAAGACTTGCCTATCTATTGCTGTAGATCTTTTTGTTTAAGAAAGAGCTTACCCCTTTCCTCCAGAAACTTTACAAGCCTGCAGTTCCCATATGTGTGACATATGTCCATTATCATGTAATAATTATAATTCAGCCTTCAAACGACTACTGATCAATTAAAGAAAAGCTGAGAAGGTATTTCTTCGAAACAAGTGTCCTAGAAAATTAATAACTATGGCACAAATGTTCAGGAGTGTATATAAGAATGTGAGGGCTCTAATTTGAGCAAATATTGCGATGTGTTCATTATGCTTTGAAGTAAGCTTTAACTAGATTACCTTCTTCTCCTTATGTCAGATTATGCTGGTTCTTGCTCATAATAATGGAAAAAATCCATAAAATAATATTTTGTATGAATTGCTCCTAAAAACCTTGATCTGTATATAGTTGAGGGGGTTGGTTGGTTGGCTGATTGCTGATTGGTTGGTTAGTTGGGAAAAATTGTTTATCCGATGCAAAAATAGAAAATGATTTGTTACATTCAGAGAAAATGTGAAAGTTGACAGAGGAACCAAGATTATAATGGGAATATTTAATCTAAAAAGCATAGATTGTCGGCATTTGTAATAAACGAAAAGGCAGGATGGAGGTCCAGGAAAAAATACATCTGTTGTTTTACTGAAACAGATTTTTAAAGATCATATTAAGACAGTAAGAGCACTAGAACATCTCTTTCATCTTGATATGAAGCATATTCTATTGATGGCAAATCTGTACTATTCCTTGGTTTTAGATGTGGGGTGTTGTTTCAAAAGTGAATTTATGCACATGCATGTACATTGTGTTATAAAGATTATATATGCAGTATAATCTTAGTATAATATGTAGTTTCCAAGGAAGAAACAACTGTACAGCGTAGACTTTGGTGAACATGCTGTTGTGTTCGGTATAGTTAGAGAAGTGTGAGGTGAACTACAAGGTGCACTTTGTTTTTCTAGTGGGCTTCCAAGTTTTCTCCGTACCCAGCACATGTTTAACTGTATGAACTTAAATGGAAATTAATTTATTCTGGACTACAAAACTATTTGGAATGATGAGGCAAACGTGTACTTTAGCGTCTTTTTTTCTATTTTTTTTAACAAAGCGTTCTGTGCTTCAGGAAGAAGGTGTAGGAACAGTAGGCAGGCCCCACAAATACACGGATGGCTCCCACCTGCCATGGAGATTAAAAACAAAACCATGAGGGCCAGAGGAGCAAAGCCCCTGGGTGGCAGGCCTGGGGACCTCCTTTCGTGCATCCTGCGTGAACAGAAAGCCAAGCCAATTGGCCAGGAGAACATCGTGGTCGTAAAATTCTGTATGGGTGATGTCTAGTGGTTAGACAGACATCTCTAACGACTAAACTAATATTTGCATTCTTGTTAACGTAAATCTCTCCTTGGCTATTTTGAGAACCACAGTCCCAAATTTCATCCCAGCTCAGATTTCTCAGCACTGAGGTAAACTTCATATTGTCATCCTAGTGTGCACTTTTTGTGTTTTATTGATTCCATTGGCATTGTGTTTGGACCTGTCCTTGTGTGTATAGAGACATGTGTGGCTCGATTGGTAATTTACAAGCAAAAGATGACATGATGTGACGCCTATATGAAAATGTAGTGATTGAACTCACTGTGCAGAGAGTGGATTAAAGTGTCTGCCTCTCCAGACGTTTCTCGATGGCTCCACTAATAGATGTATACATGCTGAATGTCCCTGTGTACATATGTGTGTTAAATAAAACTGAATTGTACTGAAAACTGTTTTGCTCATATTATTACTTTTTCCAATGTCCCCTCTTCTTAAACACTCTCAGTTGAAATCCATATGCTCCCCTTGCCTCTCTGTTTCTGATTATCCATTACCCTGGAGAGCTAGCATCAGGACAGGCAGACTTGTTCCCAGAGCACAGCAGAGCCGAGGAGAAGGAAGTCCCTGGCCTGCCCTGCAGAAGCTGAGACAACCTGAGGGAAACTCTCGTCTCAGAAACCCAACAGCATCCTCTGTGGTTTGGGCAAGGGAATCGCATGCACGTTGCTTAATCTCGACCCTATAGTGCTCCTAACTAGACTGTTAATGGTACCAAATTATATCTTGTCAGATTCGATGACATGGGTTGGCTGCCTCACGGGAGCTGGGCTGAGATCATTTAGATCATTTCATTTAATACTCAGGTTGGAGTTGAATTTGAATCCCTGAGGTAAAGGTTGTAATTGGTTTTCAGAAAAAGCAAGAATAACAAAATATAGGTCCTTACTGCTCACAGGAGGCTGTGTGTAAGTAGCAAATGTACTTCTAATTCTTTCGGATAGGAACATAGAAGAGCTTGAATTGTGCCAGTCATCATGTAGTCACCATTCTCCATAAGAATGAGATGTAAACATTACGGGTGTGGACTGTGGCACCTTTGGCCCTCTCCAAGGCCAGTTTTGGCCCTAGAAACCATCATAACATCTGACTTAAATGTATCCTTATAGGGAAAACAGGGGCAGTAACAGTCCTGTGTGATTGGTGATCACATAAACTGATCAAATGTGGAAAGGGTGTGACATTAATAGGAAGGTAAAGCCAATGCAGTGCTGGGTGAACTTTCACCTTTCACCCCTTCGGCTGACTGACAGAGCTGAGTGTTGAAGAAAATCAATACTTTGGAGCCAAGAGGGAAATATTTCCACCCTCTAACTAGAGAATGTATTTTGACAAGGCCAAGATAATCCAGGCTGCACGGGAGAAAGAGAAAAGAAGACTCATTTTTAAAGCTTGACACTTCAAGGTGTTTTTGTGCAATGGTTTAGAGATCGTCAATACATACAAATACCAAAGGTCAAAAAGAAAAGCCAGAAGAATTTCAAAAATTAGATGTTCGGTTCTTGTTGCTGTGTACAAAAAAAAAAAAAAAAAAGACCATAGAGAGGCTCATACTTGTAATTGTCGTTGAAATGAACCAAGCTCACAATTGTGTGTTTCAAGGCTATCATCCCTCTTTAATCCTTACATTTTGTAGAGGCAGCTCTATGCATATTGAATGCCCAAAAGGTGTTCATGCTCCTTGCTTCTGTGTATCTTTTTGGATATAAATTCTTTTTTGAGTGGTTACATCATTTTGTGTTAACATCTCAATTTGGTTTTGAAATTCATGTTGATTCTGCCATTACACATTGGAAAGCTTAGACCTCCTTCACAGCTGGTTCAAGCATTTGCATGAGAAAAGAGCTCTTGTACTTAAATTGTAACTTAAATTGTTTCTAGTTTCCCAAATCCCTTTAAGCAAATTACTTATAAAGGTATTCTAATTAGTGCCCTTCTAAGTAAGAACTTTATGCACCTCTAAGAAGGTAAGCAATTCACTTCATTCTCACCAGCAAGATTGGATCTATTCATTCTGTGGATAAATACCTCCATCAAACCGATACAGATTATTTTCTTTCCTACAGATAATAAAACTAAGAAGCCAGTGGTACCCTTTCCTTCCAGACTCAGGAGCTCAGGAGGACAAAGGAGTCCTGAGTATCTAAAGTAACTCTTGGGTGTGTCCATCATCGGGCCTGCTGTACACATATGCTAATTAGATCAGTATTAAAATTACAGTGCAAATATACTTTCCATGTGTATACCTGCTCATAAATTTCACTTTTCTGAGGAGATAGATCAGGCTGGAAGAGAAAGTCTTCCAAGACTCCTCAGTATATTCTAAGGTTTCCCAGAGAAGGCCAGGCATCTAGCACATGCCTGATTTGGTTAGGAATCACATAAGTACGTGCTGCATTTGTTAAGTCCATGATATCGTGCCCGTAAAATGCTGGGGAGAACGGCACATAGTCAGCACTCAGTAACTGTAAGCTCATGTTGTTAGTAGACATGTAGAGCCCTTACTGAGCATGGGTAGACAAGGTTACCTGTGTTCTTTGGGCACCT